>JAXQGX010000139.1:0-20527 GCA_037040455.1 Irpex sp. P115-07
ATTCTGAATGCACGAGATATGTCCAGAAGAGTAACATTTCCAAAAACGGCGGCAATGAGATGTAAGCATCATGAGCATTTTGTTTTACCGCGAAGATACATTCGCTGATCACGAAATATCCTCAGTGCGCTCGGCAGCGATGACGGGTGAATTCACCATGGTGAGAACCATCCTTCGACAGGATGCACTGCCTGTATAGTGTCAGTGAGTTCTATCGTCTCACCGTATCGTCTTCGATCAACTGATACATAAGCGTCTTACAGGCCAATCTGCATGTTCTTCAAGTCTCTGACCTAATCAATGATCATTCCAATGAACTAGTTTTACCCTACCCACGTTTTAGCTAATACGGCTTGTATCGCTTTCCTCTTGCACGATGTAACATTGTTTCATGTCTGTTTGGAATGTTCCACTGGGTGCGGGAGAGATGATGAAATATTCTATCGTTCATTGTCTCGAGTGCAACAGCCATAGAACTTAGTTGTAGTCTACCCGTGACAACGTCTCGAGAGAGGCAAGCACACTTGTAGCTCTGTATACGTGATCCGCAACGACTAACTGTACACATACCTACCATGATATAAATATCCATTCTGCTTGTTACTACTTGATCGCATGCCAGTGGTACATGGGGGTTAATACTTCTTCTCACTTGTAGTTCTTCCCGAAGTACTCCCTCACGTCTTCAAGGAACTTGTCCGGGCTATCGAGCGCAGGGAAATGCCCGCCACTTTCATGCACTGTGAGAATGTCCACCGTGACAGCGTTAGCAACTTGAATGAAATCTCGTGCGATAGCGTACGAGCACTGACCTTTATAGAACGTTAGATTTCCGAATTTCTCAGCGACAGCTCGATGGACGCCTCCGATCTCGTAGGGCTAGCGAAATTAGGATCAGTGCTGGATCACAACGACATAAGGCTTATAGCCTTATGCTTTCTACGTACGAAGATCGAAAGCCCAAACGACTTTGACTTCACTTGCAGTGTCGTTCTGCTTGTCACTATTCCCCTCCCGGCGGGATCTTTCCACGCCTATCGACGACGCGCTTTGTCAGAGTATACAGCAAAAGCAATTCCGTTGCACTCACCTGGTTATATATCAAGACCGAGATCGCAAAGGATCCGCTCAGGAAGTACAGCGCAACGGTGTCGATGACATCCTGTGCATCAAGCTTTGCAGGGTCCGACCAGTCATGAAACTTCTCGCCTATGTATGTTAGGATAGCCAGCGGTGAAGAGCCAATGGCTATCCCGATCGTAAACGACTAAGATGAAAATCAGGAGATCGTAAGGTTATGGAGAGAGGGAAGGGAAGGGTATGGCTTACTTTCGTATTTTGTATTTGTGAGTATCCTCTTCCAACACTTTGGAACCGTGCCTTCTGATCGCGCTGCTTCAGCTCAGCAGCAGAAAGTTGCGATGTATCCTCATCGTCGGATTCTGGTCCAAGAAACACGTTAAAGTGGACCGCAAGTAGCGACTCGGGATACTGATTTGACATGACGCGTACGATCATCGAGCCCTGTAAGCGTGACACTGTCAGCATTGTAGACGTTGCTAGCCCTGTTCTCAGTAGTCGACATACCCAGTCGCCGCCTTGAGTAGCATAAGTCTTATACCCTATCAAATTCACCATAAGTTCATTGTAGAGACAGGCTATGTCCTCCAGGTTCCAACCGTCGCGTCGAGGGAGAGTCGATTGGAAATATCCAGGGATGGACGGTACTACAACGTGGAAGCTATGTCGCAATTAGGTAGCGTATTTGAAGGACATAGCGTTGAAAACTTACGCAGGAAGGTCAGGATTGCCTGGATTGACAAGAGGTTCAATGACCTTGTGAAAGTCGTAGAATGTGCCTATTTGCGATAAGTCCATAAGTTTGGCTAGGCAGTATGGAAACGCTCACCTGGCCATCCGTGAAGGAGAAGCAGGGGGATTGCATCATCTCGCTCGCTTCTCTGGTGCACGAAGTGGAATTGCAACTCGTCTCCTTCGGGAGTGGCATAGCCAACGAGGAAGTGACTGAACCTATTTACTTCTTTCTCGAGCCTGGTCCATTCCCAGTCGTTTGCGAACTTGTGCTTTAAGTCTAGGAGATAATTGTAATCGATACCGAGGCTCCAAGGCGAGTCGGGGTCAATAGGAGCTTGTGAAGGGAATGGTGCGGTCTTCATCAGAGAGATCATGCTCTGGACCGCATCGTCCTCATAGCGGATCGAAATGTTGCGTAGATTACTGAACGACATGTGGGAATGTGGTTGGGGTGTGTAAGTAGGTAGGAATGATCAGCAAAGGTCATACTTATTTGCGTATGTCGCGATGATAGATATACGCCATAGCGTGAGAATAGAAGGTGGTGTTTGTGGTCTACTTCCCAGCAGTAAACTTCGATAATTCTATGTCAGTCGAATGTACAAGAGAGGAAGGATCACTTATGAGAGGGAGCATTCGCAAAACCACAGGCCCATGTTAGAGTACGTGAGCGGCCCACTGTACCTAGCTTCCTCAGTTACGGTTCCATTTGCCAGTCCCATGTCGAGTATCACGACGAATAAATAGCCTGACATACATATTACCGGGGTCCCAACAATTCAGGCGACAGGGAACCATCCGGGGCCCGCTCGTCCTAATATAAAGCTATCAGCTATACAGGATACAATTAGGTCACCACGTTGAGGCATAAAATACTGACCCATGTCCTCACTACAAGTCTTGAAGCGTATGGTAGAAGTTCAAGTTGAATTCAGCTCGAAGCGCCGCGAGTCGCAGTTCGGTCCGATAGCAATGATCATTCCCTCCGTCGCGGCGGCTGTACTTGTTCCAAGACAAGTTGCCATCGACGACTACCTCGTCCATTCCTCACCTTCAAGCTTCAAAGCTTCAAAAACCGGGAATGGCGATCACAGAGATAACCCTTTCATCTCTAAAACAAGCAAAGAATGCCGTCATAGGAAACCCCACCGCAAAACGAGCCTTGGCTCGAGACGAGGCACTCATAGGAACGTGAGTTTCTTCCGTGCTCGCCCTGCACAAACCTAACACAATTATTGTTATATCTTCCTTGTCATTGCTATCGTTTGCTTTTATAGGCTAGTGACCTTTATACATGACCCCGAGGCATCCAGTGAGCCCTCGGACGACCTCCGCATCGAGGCCGCACACATACTTGCCTCGCTCTCCTACGGTGCGGTTCCTCCTTAGCTTGACCTCCCATATCCTACATCCTTCTAACCTACCGTACGCTTACTCATTTACTTATGTTTGGGATCCACGCTTAGGATCTTCTGAGGCACTGCGCACTCTCCTTCGAGCCAACGCCCTCCAAGCCCTATTGCTCGCTATATCCCACACCGGCCCCTCCACAAGTCTATCCCTACGTGCAGCCCTCGCACGTGCACTCAAAACGCTAGGAGGTGCTATAGCGGACGTTATCGGCCCAGCACAATGGGGTCTGCAAGATGACCATCCTGATATCCAAGAAGAGGCTCGCGCTGCGTTGGAAGCGCTGTTTCAGGTACAATACATTCAAACACAGCTCCTCAATACCCACGACAAGGCTCACTCGAATATATAGATAGACGCACTAGACACCTACCTCCCCCTCCTTATCTCAACCTCTCCTTCCTCCCCACAAATATCATCCTCCATAGCGCACCTCCTCGCCTCAACCCTCCGGCTCCCGCTCTACCGGAACGCAGTGGCGGAATGGTCGCCCCCTGCAGAGCGGCAGAAGGAGTCTGTCGTCAGAGGGAAGAGGGGGTGGGAGAAGTCGGAGGGTACGTCTTCCCATCCGAGTAAGGGTGGCGGATGGGTTGCGAGGGTGTTAGTTGGGCTGCTGGAGAGGAAGGACGTCAAGGTGCGTTTGTGTGCAATTTGATGTGATGGTGGTGCTGACGCGCGTGTTCTCATGTTATGATAGCACCAAGAAGCGGCGCTGTTAGCCCTAGCCTCTCTCGCCAAAGACAACCCAGCAGTCGCCACTAACCTCACCAGACCTACTACCGACCATCCTCGTAAGTCCTCCGTCCGATCCCTCCCTCCGCCATCCGTGCATCTCACAAGACTCTTCAGCGGTCCTAACGACAGTCCTCTCATGCTGTAAATCCCGCGCTACGGATCTGCAGTTAGCTGCTTGTTTATGGTACGTACCTTTACCTCCCTCTAATCCCTGCTCGCTTTGCCTCCTTTTCACTGATTCACTTGCATTTGCGTTGGAAGTGCAACAAACATATTCAGGGCATCTGCCGCCAACGCACCCCCTCACACGCACCTCGACCAAACGGCCCCGATGACGGTCATACATGTCATGAACGGCCTTATTGAAGCCGAGGGCGAGAGTCCGCGGACGAGGATGAAAGTTTGTTATATCATCTGTGCGTCTCTCTCACCTCCCTATCCCACTGTACCTTCCCTTCTCTTGCCGCCTTCTCCTACCTCGTCCCTACCAATTTATCATACCATATTCTTCTATCTCATTCATCGCTAATACCATCACTAATATCGTTGGAGCAGATTACCTAGTAGCAGACGACAAAGACCTCTGCCAACTCGCCTACGAGCGCGGCTCGCTTGCTAAGCTAGCAACCCTCGCCAAGAGCATCACCCCGAGCGATACGACCGATTTGGGGTGGGGGTGGGATGAGGACGAGCCGGAGAGTGTTTCTGCGCTTCGTGCAGTACGTTCATTCCATCCCTCCATCTTCCTTCCCAACTTACTCATTGACTTATCAACTTACGATGACCCTGCCCCCGACCCAATTTCAACCTCAAAGGCAGCCCTAACATCCATCGCTTCAATATCCCTCTTCGACACCGACATCCGCGCCTCCATCTCCGGCCCGCTGCGCCTCATCCCCACCATCCACCTCTCCCTCTCCTCCTCCTCGCCCTCTGTCCGCTTCGCCGCCTGCCAATGCGTGCGGGCCCTTTCGCGCGCGGTAGCGGTGTTAAGGACGAATCTTGTTGATTCGGGGTTGGGATTGAAGGTGTATGAGGGGGTGTTTTGTAGGGAGGGGGAGGATTCCAGGGTGCTGCATGCTGCGGCGTCTGTTATATGCAACATCATATCTGATTTCAGTCCTCTCCAAGCTGTGAGTTTGTCTCGCACTGCTATTCTGGACTGGAGGAAAGCGGTGTACTGATTGCGTGGTCTTGGTGGCAGACCCTCCTAGAAAGAGGCGTCATCGAGCGACTTGTGCGGCTCCTGCAGTCGGGCGAAGAGAGCCTTATGCTCGACGCCCTGTGGGCGTTCAAGAATTTGCTGTATAAGAGCACGTTGGAGCTCAAGGGGCGGGTTATGAGGGCGCTTTGCTGGGAGAGTGTTGCTAGGTGCGGTTCCCTACTCTTTTCTTCTTATCTCGAGCTATCCGAGAGTTAAGACTGATATAGTTTTTCGCGAGTAGTCTACTAGTACACGACAACCCAGGCTTCCAAGAGCAAACATTCCACATCCTGCGCAACCTCGCAGACAGCCAGGAAGGCATCGCTATGATCTTTGACGAGCTGGGGAGCGAGTACTTGCTCAGCTCGTTGAGTCATGCGTTGGAGTCGGATAACGAGGACGTTCTTCGCCAGGTACACCCTCTTTACCTTTAATTCTATCATTGCGCACAACGCTCACTGTACCTCCCAGGCTGTCTACCTAACCGGAAACCTCTCAAACTCCCCTACCCACTCCCCCCAAATCCTCTCGCACACGCCTATCCTACACGCTCTCCGTCTCTGCCTCGTCGACGCCAAACCAGACGTACGACGGCCCGCCGTCACAGCCGTCTTGCAACTCATCAAGGCCAACCCGTCAGGTGCACAGAAGGCCTTACGCGAATCTGGTATCGATTCTACGCTACGGCATATGTGTGATTATGGTGGTGGGATAGGGTATATGGGTGGTAGTGGGTTTGGGGGTGGGATAGGGGGTGTGGGAGGCGGAGGAGGGAGCCCGACGGCGGGGAGGTTTCATGGCGGTGGGGGCTTTGGACATATGGGGGTCGAGGATGATAGGGAGGTGAAGGAGAAGGCGAGGGAGGCGTTAAATCGGCTGCAGGTTGTTTTTCCTGAGTTGGAGTGACGAATTGGCGAAGTGTGAGGCTGTGGTTTGGTCGTGGTGAGTGTTATTGCCTTATGAGGCACCACAGAATTTGCTTCTTTTGCTGATTTCTAGTGCGTTTTTGCTGTGTAGGATGATGACGATGAGTGCGCTGTGCTGCGTTGTATCTGTATGATTCTTTTGGCTCTGCGGATTGAATCAGGAGGTATTTGTATTTGTACGAACACATTCACGGTCGAGCACGGAGCTGGAGTGATAAGGATGAGGTGAAAGGTAATGTTGTTGTTGTATTTATACGTTATGTGGGTATACTAATGTCGTTCTTGCGGCGCTGCAGTCGGGGCATCGACTGCGTTGCATTGGTGTTTATACCACCTCCCGTATCGGTGCATCGGAAACCGTGTATTCTGACAGACAAGTAAATTATACCGCACATCCAAGGTTCAGAAGCTCTATGCATGTGTATGATTGAGCCTCACTCAATTGCCACACTGACGTGGTTTGTTCCAGAGCATCGGAAGCTTTCTGTGTTTTGGATACGCGCACGTTATACTAGCTAATATGCCATGCAATCACATATCCGAGGTACAGTACGACAAGCACCAGGTACATACGACTCCACCATACTCAATTCCCGTACCGAGCCTTTTGACTTCGCCAAATCAAGCAGCTATACGACACACAAGCACACCAGAGTCAGTTCTCTGCTCCAACATCAACGAACCGAAGATCAGTATACAAGACTTACATGGATCTGGGGCTACCCGGATGAAGGTACCCGCGATCGGGTTTCCGAGATGAGTCGCCGCAGCGAACGAACTGATATTGAAGTTTGCGACCGAAGTTTCAGCAGTGACCAAGGTTTGATTGTTGAAGTCTCGCGGTTGGCGGAACAAGAGGAACACATAGCTATTCCAATCCAAAAACGTCAAGTGACTGGTAAGTATTCCACATAACATCACGAATTCGCACTCTCACTTACCGATGCGCATCAGACCCTGCAGGCGGAGTCGGTTGAAGCCAGTTGGACACGGGGACCGTGAGGTTATTGAGGGGCCTCTCGCCGACGAGGAGCGCGCCCGGGCTCAGAACAAAGTTGCCACCGAGGAAGTGCCTGATCTGGGCGGAGGTTGGGTCCTGGGGAGTGGGTGCGTCGGGGTCGACGGTGGCGACGACGAAGCGTTGGCCGAGTTCGAGCCCGTGGTCGCCGCTGACTGCAAAGTGAGGAGGTCCAACGGTTTCTACATATGAAGTATAGGGTGAGTAAGCTTTCACGTAAGGCGATGCGGACTTACGGTTGCGAGGGAGCTGGACGCCTGCGGTGACTGGTACTGAGCGTCCACCGGGCTGAGGGAAGGTCACTTCGAGGAGGAACTGGGGGGTAAAGTTGATGTGGAGATCCTCTGGGATCTTAAATATGTGCGCGAGTTAGCGAGAGTAAGTCATAGAGTGACGTCGATGACTTACACTAGCGTTTTGGAACGCAGCTCTCACCTGAGCCGTGCTCCGATCCTGAGCGACGGCCAGAGAGGCGAAAGAGACGAGCAGGCAAGTGAAGAGCTTAGTGTATCCCATCATGCTGGCAGAGGTCTGACTCTGAGGTGAGGCTTGTACGTCGCTGTTGATGGTTCATATATACCGTGCACGCGTCCATGCGTGCGCAGCACAGCAACGTACTCCACGAGTAACACCGGGATTCGCATCACACGGCGATGCGACTCGTACTCCCATTGCCGGTAACCTCTCTACCAGGACCGAGGGAAAATCTGCACGGAGAATACGCGAAGGAATTCCCGAAGCCAGCGGTATATGAGAAAGCGAGGTTGGAATTTGGTGCTAGTCAATGTTCGATGATGGGCCTGTACGCAAGGTGGCGGGTGGTTGACCATCAATTGCGCGAGGAACGGTCGGTATCGGTGGGAGGGAGGTTTGCGGTGTCAGGTGAAATGGACGTCATGGAGATTTGCTGAATGGGACGTATATTGTAAGCCGTCGCAGATCGCATTGGAGTGGGATATGCTTACCTCTCTCAGTACTGTCAGTGGTTCTGTATCAATACCAATGTTCCGCTCACGCTATGCTTAATTGAACCTCAATATGAACTATCCTTAGAGCAAGGTACGCTTCGTAGAACTCTCTCTGGGTGGGTGTTAAAATAGAACGATCTATGAACTGCTGCTCGTTTGATGAATTTAATCCCAAGGAATTTACATGTGTCGCCCCACCGTCGTAAACCTTACCAGTAGACTCGACCGAGCATGTACATCAGCTGTTCTGGCATATAGAGCCTTGGGAGATGAACGTCAAGAGGAAGTAGGGCGGGAATTATGTTGAATGAAGAGAGACCGTGACGTAAGTCAACGGGGATCTAAGGTAACGCAGATCCGTGAAAGGTGTTAAGGTAGTCTTGGAAAACAAGCTGGATGACCTGAGATATGTTTTCGTGTCAATTCATAAGAAACCATGTGTTTGGGGAAAGGATTACTTTGTAAGATGATGCGCCTAGTTGAAGAGAACCGGTTTCATCAGCCACCAGTCATCGCAGTCCGAGTCGGGCATGCTAGAAGAACACAAGATGTCTGGTAGTTAGCACGCGAATCACTGCGCAGTACAAAAGTTTACAGGTTTTACGTCGTGGTGCAGTGTTTTCTGGAAATATCATTCTCCTCGCTGTATCTCTTGCAATCCGAATTCTTGCATTTACAATCGCCCGAATAGAATTTAACGCCACTGCGCAGGATATTCCTGAATTCTCGCAACTCCAGCTCTACGCAAGGGGCGCAGGACACGAACTCATAGTTCTGATGCGAGGAAAACCGCGTCGTGAGGGAGTCAAGACGAGGAAAACGGCGTAACTTGGCTTGTAGATTACACCACGATAGCGAATGGGCAATGTCTGGGTTGGCCTCGAAGAATCGGACGTCCAAGGAGAGCTGGCGGAGATGGGCAACAGGGATAAGCTGGGTGATCCCGTCCACAACAGACCAGCTTTGAAGACAGATATCGTTGAATATGATTGCGGATAGAGAGAAATTATCGAGATGGGAGCACGCTGAGAGCCCCTCGCTTATCTCGGCAAGAAGGATGTCTCTTCCTGTGCATTATTTTAGCTGGATTAGTGGACAGAGAAAAATTGTAAATACTCACTCGTCAGTTGTGAGCCATCGATCTTAAGCCACGGGATCATGGTGGGGATGTGGAGGTGTAAGGACCGTAGCGTGTCCCCAACAGAGCGGAGCAGATTCGCAAGTGGACCGAATACCCGCGAAGGTTTATGAACAGCAATCTTCAACTCCGTGAGCTTGTCTAGCCAGCCGACCTTGAGAAGGATGATCAGGAGAAACGATGTCATAACCTCCTCGCATCTGAGCGACATTGTCCAGATCTGCAGCCTGCCAACAGGAATAGTAGCAAGAAGAGCAGGGACCTGATCATTCGAGAGTTCAGGTTCATAGACGTAGTCTGAGCATAAGAAAAGTAGATCGATGGAGGAAAATAAAGACAAAACATCAAAGATGGAGTTGTACACCGATTCCGGTACTTTCTTGCGCTCGAAGTTCAATTGCAAGCACTCCAAGGCAAGATCCAGCTGGCTGAGCGGTGTAGTAGAATCCTCGCTTCGCTTTACTTGAGTCCCAATCATGTGCAAGGATCGTATTTTGGGAAGAGAGCGTAAGATGTAGCATAACACTTCGACTTCAACTTCCCGGTCGTTGATGTGGAGGTGGTGCACCAACTGTGCGATGTGTCGGTTTTTCGCAAAGAATTCGGCGTATTTCTGTACACCAGATGATAGCATGCCAATACAGATGCGACGGAAGATGTATGGCAAGGCGATTCTGCGCCATTGCCAACAAACCAGAGAGCACGGAATCCACAAGTCGTAAGGTGGAGTCTCCCAGTACGTTATCGGTGTCTTCGGGTACCCGTCGAGGATAATGATATCCCAAATCTCATGTGGCAGGCGCATATATCCACACGTTACTTGGTTTCCAGGTGCGTGGGTCGTCGTACGACGAGATGCTGTAACTTCCTGGCACCTTGCAGTGTCTTGCGGGAGAGACGACGTGGCACCCTACGAAAAACGAGTTAGTCTTGAGACCATGCACTCAACACATGCACTTTTATAAAATCTCACTGCGTCTTCATCTGGCATGTCCGACATTTGTGACGCGGTGTCGTGAGTAGTTCGAGGTCAAGCCGCTGTAAACGCCACCGACTGGGAGCCACAAGCGGTTTTCTGACAGCATGCCAGTGCTCAGATAGGCGCCAGCTGGCTCGACGTCGACTTGGAACTTCAAGTTGGATCTCTACTATACACTGCACTGCACAGCTTCCAGTCGTAGTGAAGCTTGGATCGGTGACGGTATTGCTCAACATGGCATCCTAGATGCACCCTGTATAAACGGTACACTTATACCAGGAGAACGCTCGCCAGAAGCTTTCCTAGACTCGGAGCTATCGACTTGGAATGCCAGTGTGCGGACACAAGCGAAGATGTATTCGTCACAATGCGACCGGAATGGTGGCTGGGAAAGCCAAGAACGATGGGAAGCTCGCATACGCGCATGTTCTAGCATCTTGGAACCTCCCGGGCCCCAACTCACAGCCGATCCTTTCCGAGTCGTCGTAGATCACGTATGGAGTTAAGTGCCGTCGACGGTAGGATGCGTCTGCCTCTCTCAGCGGTCCTGTGTTGGTAGGTATTACTTATGATCTTAGGGCGTCGAGAGGCGTTGCATATGGCAATCGACGAGATATTACCGGCGGCTCTGTGTAACGACTGATGCTGAGTCCCAACTTGGAGAACCTTGCCGGTGAACTCGACGAAGCGCATCATGTGTCCCGGCGTACCTGTAAGGTCTTACAGAGATGAACGCAGATACATAGTAGGAAACACGCACATACGGGAACATAGATATCCTCCGAGAACGTAGGTCGCGATCTACGAGTGTCGCGACAAAGATCGTACCGTAGTGACTCGAAAGCGCACCTGCTCTCATTGACAATGGTGCGTCACGGTGTTTTTGTTTTGCAGACAAACGCGGTACAAGCTAGGAGGATGAAAGGTAATATGATTTGATTCGATTTTTAACGAGTAGGGGAGATATGCGAAATGACCTGTAACACAATTCAATGAAGGCGGGGCGTGTACCGAAAGAGGCTTACTATTGAGCACAAAGCAAAAGCACAGGTTCCGCTAAGCGACCTGAAATCTCACCACCAGTCACTATCCAGTTCAAGTTCGCTAGAAATGTACGCAAATTAAAACCTCTTGGGTCAGCACGCGAGTCCCAGAAGCTCAGAAGCTCAGAGTTCGTACAACGTTGTGTCCTCCTTCCCAGCAGCGTCTTTCCCGCAGTCCAAATCGGTGCACCGACAGACATCCGAGTGGACCGGGGCACCACTACGCATGCGCAAGATATCCCTGAACTCGCGCACGACTCCACGTGGTGAGGGCGTCCAGGCGAGGCTCGGTTCGCAGAGAGCCCCAGGGCAGTGAGTGGAAGATGCTCGGGTCGGCTCCGACGGAGAATTGGCGAGCGGAGATTTGAGGCGGGATCAGCGAGCCAGCCTGAGATGCATACGGCGGGGTTGCCTGACGAGTTGTAGAGTGCTGCGAATAGAGGCGGGAGCACGTGGAGAAACCTGGGCTTATTTCAGTCAAGACGGTTTCCTTCCCTGATATGATGGGCAAGTCAGGATGCAGGAGCGATAGAAAGATGGCTCACACTCACTGGTGATCTGTGGGGATTCTACGTCAAGCCACCGCCCTATAAAGACCGAAGCCTATCCCCGATAGAGCAGAGCAGTTCCTGAGTGGGCCTATTATTGGCAGAGGGTCATCGACGGAGCTCGGTAAGCTTATCCAGCCAGCCAACCTCCAGGAGAGAAGCCAGGAGAAGCGAGGTGACGGTCGATCCGGATATGAGCGATAGTGTATCGACCTGTGGCCTCCCAACGACGAGGGAGGCGGCGATGAGAGCAGAGGCTTGATGATTGGAGGTTCGGGCTCACTCTCGCGGGGGGATGACAAGGAGAGTAGTTTGATCTCGGAAAACAAGGACAACACGTCAAAGGTGCGGTGGTAGAGAGTTTCGGGTGTCTCTTCGTAGCTGTGTTTCCATTGTAGGTACTCAAGCGCGAAGGTGGAGGGGCTGGTGGTATACGCCTCGTTTGAATCGGGTGTTGACCATGTGGAAAGATCGTATTTGGAGAAGAGAGCTGAGGATGTAGTACAGTTCTTCGACTTGGGATCCGGTCGTTGATGTGGAGCCGCGCAACATGCGGGTTGTTGGCGAAGAACTCGGCGTATTCACGTACCTTTCGACCTCCAGATACGACGGAAGAGATACGGCAGTGCGATCCTGCGCTACTGGTGACATACGAGAGAGCACAAATTCCACCGGTCGGGCGGTGGAATCTGCCATGCTGTGATTGACGTCTTGGGGTATCCGTCGAGGATTATGGCGTCCTAGATCTCATGAGGAAGGCATGTAGAGCCACATCATGCTCGATTTTCAGATGTGTGGATAGTTACTAGTCGTACGGGGACATGCAGTATCTTCCTACAGCTGGCACCGTGTCCCGCGGTAGAGTCTACTAGAGACGACGTGACATCCTATGAATCGCACGCGAGTCAGATCTAATCAGGAGTCGAAACCATAAACTCACTTTTGGAAAATCTTACTGTGTCTACGTCTGACTTGTCTGGCATCGCGACGTCGTGTACAGAATATAATTCGAGGGTACTTAACGTTAAGTTTATAGACCCCAGCGCCAGATCATGTCATGATGCTATGGGCGCGTCTGTTCACACGAGAGTCACGGACACGTGCGTGTGACGGTGACAACGCGTTGGCAGAAATGAGCGCGACGTGGACACGGCATTCAGGTCCGACGCCCTCGATCATATCCCTGGTAAAGACCATTCACATCATGAAGAGGTCAGTCGACGATTCAACCAACCCGACGGAGTCAATTAAACGAACCAAGTCGAACCATGCCGAAGCAACGTTCGACGTCTCGAAACAACGCTCGGCAACCGACGTCTACGAGCACGGCATACCCGACTCAGACGACTCGTTTCTCACATTCCGAGTGTCAATGAAATGGGACCACATCCCCGGAAAGTACCATTTCCAAGCCCAAGAATCCGCAGGCCAGCTCTCCTATACCTACGACGTCTTCTTCCTACATCAATGCGCACGGTTCTTTGATTCTATAGGCGTGCAATTCGACTTTGGTGATACCGTGCGGTTATCGTTGAGAGGTGCGAAGGTGGCGAAGAAGCCTAGGGAGAGCTCGGGCAGCAGAGGCTTGCCGATGAGTGTTACTTATGAGGATGGGGTGTGCTTGGAGTTTGTGAAGAAGAAGAAGCCGCTTGCTAGTGGCTCTCTCGTCAATTTCTGGCCAGGTAATTTCGCTTTATTTATGTATCACACATTAGCTGACGGTGTTATAGCCACTCGACAGCACGCGCCGTCTGGCGATGCACCGCTCACCGACGACTGGTTCTCCACACCACCCGAGAACCTCGTCCCGCAGGATAGTACAACTACCGAACCCGCCTCTATCGAGCGCACTAACGCTGCACCACCCGCCGGGAGCCCTCTGCGTAACGAGACACCCATGGACGTCGACGAACCATCCGTCGCCTCGTCGTCGTCCTCCGGGAATCAGCATACCACAGAACAACCCCAGCCCCGACAACTACCACCGCCACAAGTGCCGAAGAAACTATACCGCGACACCAACTCCTCAAAGCGACACCAGCCGTCGACGTCAACTTCAACCTCTATCTCAACGGATACATCGCGTAAAGCGTCTCCTACGACGTTGACGTCGAATGCCAACTCGAAAGCAGACCCACCATCCAAGCCGAAGTCGAAATCGAAGTCGCCTCCGAATGCGGCGGCCGGCTCAACTTGCACAAGCGACAATACGACCTCGGGCGCGAATTCGAAGCACGACGACAAGGTCGCGAACTCGAAGCACGACGACACGGTCGCGAACTCGAAGAGCGACAAATCGACCTCAGGCGCGAGCAAGGCGGCGCGGAAAGCCCAACGTAAGGCCCGTAAAGCGGCCTACGCCAACGGCGAGGGAGCAGGGGGTGCTGAGATGGAGTTAAAGACGGACGTACATGGACGAACGGTCGATTCGCCAGGTCAATCCACTCGTCCCGGCCCCGCTCCAGCACCTCCAGAAACCGGAGCCGCGCCGACACCAGCTCCTACGAGCAAGCCACCGCCAACCACGACGTTATCGACCGCCTTCACTACTGCGAAGTCTTTGGTTACCTCCATCGTTCCACCTTCTGTCCCTCCTCCTGTCCCTCCGGTTTCTTCGTCTTCGCAGTCCAAAGCCTCGTCTTCATCGCAGCCCAAACCTCCTCCCTCCTCCTCACAACCTCTCAACGTGAACCTAAAAGATATCCACGTAAGTCAACCTCCATTTCCATCCCTTCATCCGCCTGACCTTTCGCTAACGCAGTGGTGTGTTATGTAATGGTGTGTAGGGCCCATGGATCCCGCTGGACACTCTACAGCCCGGGCGCGTGAGCCTCGCGATTGGGGTTGTGTGTGCTGTTGGGGGGGTTAATACTAGTGCTCGGGATGGTGTGTGTCTTTTTTCTTCTCTTCTTCGCTTCTCTCTTCTTCGTCGTGTCTTCTTCTCTCTTCCTCTCTCGCCTCCCTCACTTCGTCACATTTCCGTGTCTCCTCACCTCTCCTCACCTCTCTCTGCTCTCCACACCCCCTCCTCGCCTCCGCCCCTTCTCTCTTTCTTCGTACCCCCTGCTCCTTTCTCCTTCTCGTCTCTCATCCCTTCTCTCTTATTTCTTCTCGCCACTCTAAGTCCACACTTCTCTTCTCCCCTCGCATGCCCTACTATTCTCGTAACCTCCGTTCGTCTCCCCTTCCTCGTCGCATCCCCTCCTTCTCCTTGACCATTTACTCTTCACACCTTAAGTCTCGCAATACTAACACTCGGACTGACGACTTTCATCACATAGAGAAGTACCGTCGAATAACACTCATCGACCACACAAATTACGATCCCTCCGCCCCCATCGGCTCCTCCGGCTTCACGCTTATATGTTTTGATAAACGTACTGCGGAGAACTTGCCTGATGCTGTTGTTGGTGATGTTCTTGTTGTTAGGGATATGTGGGTGCGTACCTTTATCCGCCTTCAAATATTTTTATTCACATCTAACTTAAATCATTCACACATCTACCATAGACAGAAAACCATCGCGGCGCCCGCCTAACAGGCTCCTGCCCCTCCTACAAATCCTGGTCCTGGACGATCTTCCACCCCGAAGACGGAACCCTCCACAGCGGCGGCCCCGCCCTCTCCCCTCACTCCCCTCACACTCACCCCATCCTTTCCACTCAGGAGAACCAGTATTGTGTGAGGTTAGCAGATTGGTGGAGGGAGGTGTCGTTGAAGGATAGGGGAGGAAGGGGAGGAGAGGGAGGGGTGGTGGTGCAGCAGGTTGGGGCGACGGAAAGAGGGGGTGGGAGGGAGCATCGGTTGATTAAGGACGCGTCGCCGTATGCGCCGCCTAGTGGGTACTTTGATTGTACCGTCGAGGTGAGCACACACACCCCTGTCCCTCTCAACTCTCCTCTAATTCTTTTGCATCCACATTTGTAGATCCTACACGGCCACGCAAACACAAACGGCGTCTACTCCCTCTACGTCACCGACTACACCTCCAACCCCTCCATCGCCCCAACCCACGCATCCTGGTGCATCCCCGCCCTCTCCTCCCTCGTCTTCAAGATCGAGTTGTGGAACGAGGCCTCCCTAAAAGGTCCCGAATTGAATGTGGGAGAGTACTGGGAGATCAAGAATTGTAGGATTAAGGAGAGCACGGGCGGGTATTGGGAGGGGAGCTTTAGTGAGGTTAGGAAGATGAGGAGGTTGGATGAGGATGAGCTTGAGGAGGTTTCGTATCTTGTTGAGTTGTTGAAGTGAGTTTGGCTTGGGTGAGCTAAGGTTGGGTGTGGGTGCTGATGGTGATATTTCTGCTTTTGTAGAAGGAAGAAGGCGTGGCAGGATGAGGCGGATGCGAATGGGACTCATAAGTTTCCTCATCAGCTTATCAAGGACGCCCAGCCGGATTCACACTTCGACTGTACCGTCGAGGTAAGTACCTATCTCACCTCCTCCACATCCAACCCTTCCCACTCACTAACCAACTAACCCCCAGATCCTCCGAATCTCACCAAAAGACGACCGCGCCCTCCTCTACGTAACAGACTACACCCCGCGCCCCGACCTCTCCTTCATCGCCGCCACAGCCGACTGGACACGCGGCATCCCACACGACCGTATCCTCAAAGTCGCTTTACTGCAGGCGCAGGCGAAGGCGGCTGAATCGTTGCGGGAGGGCGACTTTGTGGCGATTAGGAAGATGAGGCTGAAGGCTGTGCTGGGTGGGGCGTTGTCGGGGTTGCTGGGGGGTGAGGAGAGGTTGTTGCACAAGCTTGATCCGGTGAATACGGGGAATGAGGATTGTCTTGCGTTGCTTGAGTGAGTGGTTGTTTTGTTGGTTTGCTTTGGACTTTGTTCATGGTTTGTAGACGGCGCAAGGCGTGGCTGTCTGCTCAGAAAGCCAAAGAAGCGGAAAGTTCCAAGCGGAAGGGCAAGGGTAAGGCCGCTACCATCAGACAGTCACTCGTACACGAAGTTGTAAAGCCTCCAGAGGCCAAGAAACCTGTTGCCCCTCAACGCCTTCCTAAAACGACATGCGTTCGCGATCTGCAGAAGGTCCATCCGGACTCTGCACCGGGCAAATATCTCCTGCTGGCACGAGTTGTGGATCACTGGCCTGAGAACATAGAAGACTTCGTCTCGCTCTATTGCTCGAACTGCCAGCAAGAGTAAGTCTTCTTTCTCTGTGATAATAGGCTCAGGACGCTGAACTTTACCATAGTATCCCCAGTCATTTGCGTATATGCACGACATGTGATGACGATATGGCCGAATCATTCGTCCGACCGTATTATAAGTTCAGTCTCATGTTGGAAGACGACGAGGGCGAGCGAATATCCGTCGCGTTGGCATCATCCAGAGTACGTCATTGTCTCTCATTCATTGTCATGTGCTGACTATTGTGCAGGAAGAACCAAACGGTTTTCTTCAAGATATACGGCCAGTCGACTTCCGTGAGGACACGAAGGCGTTCGAGGACTTCAAGAAGAAACTTCTCCCTTTATTGGGCACCGATCTAATTCATAACCGTCAACAACTCGTCCGGACGTCTGCGAGTGGGGATCTGGACCCCGACTCTCCCTTTCACAACGTCGTGCTCGCTAAGCTCGCGCATACGGAGGGTTTCTTCTTCTGGGATTACACGCCCGCATCTCACCAAATTGGTCTTTGAATACCGGTCTGATATATCTATCGTTTATATCTCCATATATTCTACTTGTATATATACCACGTACAAACTAATTCTAATTGCTTTGGCTCTCGACACTTAGATCATGCTTTCGCATCCTTGGCAAGGATATCTTCAACGCGCTTCAGCTTGCTATCGTTGCCGGTACCAGGCGCGATCTCCCTGTCAGTTCGAGTGCCGATACGGATGTCGGTTGCGATGCGCGGTGCGCCTTTGGCGTGCACGGCGACGTGGCAGTCGTGTATCGCTTTGGAGACTTCGGACCATGGTCCTTCTGAGAAGAGGAGATCGGTCAGTTTCAGGGGTGTTTCTAGATGCTACGCAGAAGATATTAACCTAGGTTGGTCCCGTAGCCACTGACGAGTGCGGATGGTTAGTACGTTCGCTGGTCTTGTTTGCGAACGTCGTTACTTACTGCATCTGTACAAGGAGTCAACGACGATAGTCAAGTTGTCAGATCAAATTCCATACCTTATGCTTGAGCCCGGATTTTTCCAAGATCCGCGCACATTCAGCAATGTACTCAGCGACCTATTGAATCCAAATCCGTCAATTGAGTACGTAGTAGTAGAGCCCGATTCGACGGTTCGCGTACTGATGGATCGCCGAGGCCCATAGGGATGAGGCAGAAATCTATCGGTATGTGAGCAATCGCACGGGCTCGGCTTTGAAGTGAGAACTGTGTAATTACCTGCTATTGCGTACAAGTCGTTGCTGGCCATGCCGTGCGGTAGTATAACTTCAGCGAGAGATGGAAGTTCAGAGCGCTGTGCCCAAGTTCGATATCAGTGATATCATCCGATTAGATAAGCACAGTGAGATCAAGGACCCCGGGCCACTGCTATGCGCAAATCTGGCCGGATTCTGTACCTGCGCTTCAGGCAGGGGCATGCAGCTGCCCCTATACCCTAGTTGTGCCAAAGTTCAGTTGAGAATACAGAGATACATGCGGCCGCTGTCCGTTATTGATGACACTGAGAATCCTGTTTAGTATCGATCATAGGCAACGGCATTGGGCAATGCTCTGATCCCTTCGAGAACATATCCGAGTCCGCAAAGGCCTTTGCACGCACTGTGGCCTATACGTCACTTAACCCTAGTATGCATTTCAGAGCTGATCATAGTTGGTCTGACGACAGACGTGAACGTGACAAAGGGCTTGGCCGCCGAAGTTAGGTGGTCACAGCATGATTAGGGACACTGCGGCGGCCAACGGGCACAGGTAAGTCTACTTTGAGCGTCTTTACTCTCTCTCTCTCTCTCCTATACCATCGCTACTGCTTCTCGGTGTTCGTCATCTCTAGCGCATTGAACTCGACCAAGTTACCTACCGGCTCGGAGCACTTGGCAGGACGTCAAGTCAGCATGTCTTCTCAAGATATCGCTCACTTTTTGTCGAAGCTGGAATCCTGTGCGATACTAGATAGCAAGAGCGGCCGCTGGGTACCTGCCCCTCACCACCAGTGGGGTTGGTTTCCAGAGACTGCATGGGCTATGACGGATTCTACACTGTATACAAAGGACGATGTGAGTGTTCAGTATGATGTAGTATTACTGAATATGCGTAGTTGACATCACCTGAAGCTTACAAAGCTCATGCTCGGTCGTTACCTTACGCTGGATGACGATCTCCCCGACGCATTCGACCTTCCCCTGCCCCTGGTGCGATGCGTGGCGTGTGCGGAAACATTCATTCTGAAAGAAGAGTCAGCATCGAGACACTGTAATAAAGAGCGCCACAGAAAGCTTGTCTCTATGACTTACGGTCTCTCGGATATTCTACCTCGTAGCGATGAGGTAGTTCTACCTCCGGTAGAGGATCCATCTGCCTATCATGCCAGACTGAGGAGCAGCGAAGAAGTCAGGGAGCTGAGACAGAAGTTAGAGCATCACCAACATAAGGAAATGCAAAGAGCGAGTGACACTCGCAAGAGGTTACGTGCCGAATACGAGGCTGGACGTCGCGTCCGTTTGCAGATGGATGCCGTGGTAGCGCAAGTGGGCACGCTCAATCTGTAAGAATGGTACGTCCATGTTTCCTCTCCAGAATATCATTTCATTCATATCCCGTCCAGGAAAGAAGCTTCGCTGCGATACACAGGGATAGCACGAGCGGCCTTCCTACGCCTGCGACGGCTTGCGACCGGTTTCTGGGAGCTATGATTTGTCGTGTTCAGCTATTTCAGCGATACAAATTAATTGTGAATTTCACCACTTCTGGGATGCTATTCACCTTGTATGCTCGATTCTGCGGGTCTTCGTAGTGATCGTAGTCGGTAAAGTGTGTGGGACGCTGAGCCAGCCGTCAACGCGTTAGTATCAAGACCCCCGACAGTGCTCTCAATGCCGAAGCCTCTTTACCCAAATGGCAAGTCTAAGCTTTGTGGCTGAGGACGTGGCTTCAAGTTTGCTCGTCGACCTGGACTGATCTCATTGTGAACCAGCTCGTCCTCTTCCAACAGGCTTGACATGCGTGCTGCTATACTAACTAGTAAGATCTGGAGGCGCCTAGCACCAAACGTGCCTCGAGTTCAGCATAGATCAAAAACCTACAAGTAACGACTGGTCTACGTATCTTCCGAAGTCTGGAACATGGCTTTGTGCGCTGTGGTATGTCCCACTACGCTATATTCATGTTAGAGCTCATATAACCCAGTTTCAGGACTGCTGCATGCATCCTGTTCTTGCTGGAGTTGCACCACAACCAGCCTCTACTCGCCTCCGAAACAGCGTTTACGGGGCGTGTCAAGACTTTGTCTGCGTCAAATAAATATCATAACCAGGTGGTCATCTCGTACGCTATTGAAGAGCTTTCATGTCTACTATCAGCAACGTGTACAAATGGAACCTGCGTTGGATTGGGCGCTTCCCTCTTTGACCTCTAGCTTCAACCACCACCTCGAGATATACGCGTCGTTAGGCTACCATTGGCCTCAACGGCCTGAGGTGCCTGAAGCGTGACGTGACGCCTCGTGTTATTGTTGCAATAACCCGACGATTGGTTTGAAGTTGCATCCCTTTCTTTTACCTTCAACAATCGTTCCCGGCCGCCGCGCTCTCGCT
>JAXQGX010000140.1:0-20602 GCA_037040455.1 Irpex sp. P115-07
CTACAGCTCCTGCTTCCCCGCCTGCTTCTCACGCCATCTCGTCGCTTTCGCCTCCTTCTGAGCAACAATCAATCTTACCCCGCCACCAATCACTCGCTGCTGCTACCATCACATCTGCTCTTCCTGAGACGCAAATCGCGCCTCAAGCTATCCCATCGCCTTCGACCCATCCTGAGCAGCGGATATCCATACACCGCAACCCACCGCAATCACTGTCTCGCCCAGTTTCCGTGGTGTCTTCGCTACCTCACTCTCCAGTGCACGCCATTGCAACACCCCGTCCCACCTTAATTTTCGCCATCGCCAGTGACGACCCCGCAGAGGTACGGCGTGTGCTCGAGTCAGGCGAAGCCTCTCCCAACGACGATGTCGGGCCGCAAAGCGCCCTCGCTTTTGCGCTAACTTCTGGCCAATTGAAACACCGTACGGAGATAGTGAAACTACTCTTGGCTTACGGCGCGAACCCCGCGTCGGTGAAGACCATGGGTTCTGAGGGAGGTGTTGGTACGCAGACCAACTATCCCCGGGCAGAAGATGAAGAGGGCTACGTAGAGCGAGACTTCGAGGAAGAAGTGAAGCGAAAGAGTGTTAACCCTTTGGACGCCGCCGACCCCGCTACGCGGTACTACATCTCACGGGCGGAGGCCCCACAAACTCGTCGCGCCTCTGCACTTATCCATCGCTCGTTCTTCCGGCCATTGACGAAGGTCCGGTATGAGATGGTCGGGCAAGACAGGGCACTTGAGCAGCTTTTCCGGGTGTTGAGTATGCCGAGTTTGGCTCCAATTGTCGTATTGCTTTGTGGTATGTCTTCTCGACTGCATTTGACTGTACACAGTCTTGCTCATTCTATATCAATCTTCAGGACCGAGCGGGCACGGGAAAAGTTTACTTGCACGTCGATGTCAGTGGAAACTTCTCTTAACTCTGTCATAACTACTACTAACATCCTGTTCTTTCAATGATCAGTCGGCTCGCTTCTTGACGTCCCTACGCATACTGTGAACATGACCACGTTGAGGTCTACTCATGATATTTGGCGCAGTTACTCGATGAGTCCGTATGAGGTGAGAGTCCAGCCATATAATCACTTAGCTATGACTGCTCTTCTAACGATTATATCGGCTTCTCAGGAACCTTCGTCTCTAACGCTTGCCGACTTCCTTATGGAAAACGAAGGCAAGCGGTGTGTCGTCGTACTGGACGTAAGTGGCTATGAGATTAAGCTCAAAAGCCGTTGGCCACTCACGCTGATTTCCTCCGCTATGCAGGAAATTGAGAAGACAGAGAACGACACTATCCTTTCTTCTCTCCTCATGCCTTGGGAGCTCGGTCAGTTCAAGTTGTCATCTGAACGCACTTCTTAACTTCTGATACACTTTGAATAAAGGTCGCTGCTCGTTCGAAGCTGGTCATCGACATGTGAACGTGTCTAAAGTGATCTGGTTAGGCACTTCCAATATTGGACATGATCTCGTGTTTGAGCACCATTCGTCGAGGGTCAGTCCCGCAGAACCCATGACGAGGGATGAGTACGTGGATTTGATGGGGATTCTGCGACCTGTGGTATCTGATAGGCTTGGGGTAAGTCCTTTAACTTGCTCCTAGTTTGCGTTCGCACTAAACACTCCGTTATAGCCCTCACTTCTTTCCCGTGTCACTACTGTCCTTCCCTTTGTCCCTTTCACAAATGACGAAAAGCTCGCTATTGCTGCCGAAGCATTATTCTCACTCGCGGAGGATGCCGCCACACAACTCCCGGCTGCAACCGTAGAGAAACTCGTGAAAGACTCGTTACACAGCTATGTGCCGGCAGAAGGGGCAAGATCACTGTACAGGGCTGTCAGTGCGCAGTTATTGGAGACGTTATAAAGTCGTGGCTCGGTCGCCTTAGAGGAATAAGTGGAAATTGGTTACAGGCTTAAAGTATCATAAGTGCGTATACAACAGTTATATTGGTTTCACTTTAATCTATTATCCTCCTTTGGGGTTCGCAGTATAATATACAATAGTACAATTTGGGTTCATCAATTCCGTGTTTGCTTCAAACGTCCCTGAAGATTGCGACCTCAAACTTGTTTCTCGTCGACAATTCTTCTACCCTCCTCGATACCCAGATCATCGACAACACCTGCTCGCACAGAGTCTGAAATGGCCTTGTCGCGAGCGGGGTCAGCGTCGGAATGAAGGTCCAGAGGTAAGCGGGAGGCTTGTTCCTGGATGAACTGAGCCCCGCGTTCAGCTAGGGCTGCAAATCCCGTAAGTGAGCGACGGTGAACAGAGGAAGAGGAAGGGAGAACGTACGTTGAGACCCAGTACTAGTCTGTCGCTGCTCTTCCTGTGGTGGCACGAGAGAGTTCAACGGCTAAGAGGGGCCTTTAGGTCAGTCAACATATACAACGACAGTGACAGGAAGCTAACAAACCTTGTCAGCGTTGGCCGAAACGTTCTGGTTGGTAGAGGTAAGATGAGACATGGTGCGTAGAGTTGAGACTGTAAGTATTCAGAGGATGAGTGAGTGATAATCGTATGCTTAAAGCTTTACTCTCTGGGCATCGTCTTATATACAGAGCTGGACGCCGAAGTGGGATGACATCATTATTTGCTCTGGGAGTGGTGGGTCCATGGTGTGGCAATCATTGCCCCTCGGCCCCATCGGCAGTTCGCATCGGGGTCAGCCGCCCCACCTTACGTCCCCCATTTTGGTCGTCGGTTCTCCCGTCGCAAAGACAGGCTTCGGCGATTCGGTTCATAAAGTGGAAAGCAATCAACTCAGCTGACTTTTCATGTGCAGCACCTCTTTAGCCGCCCGCACTGCGGCATGCTGGAAACTTGCAAGAGTGAACGCGTCAGTAGCATGGCCAATAAGGCGCAGGCTGCACAAGCAGTCGAAACCAGTGCTACAGACTCTTCACTCTCTCTTCTCACCCATCTCTTCACTCCTTCTGTCACGAGTGAACATGTTCCGACGCTCCTCACGATCGTCGTCTTCGTATGGACTCGTTCTGAAGGTGACTTCCCCCTTGGTCCGATTTCTCTAGCTGGCTGAAATATTGGTGCAGATGATGAATGCTGTAGCATATGCGTTATTCTTGGGGGTCCATGTTGGCTTTACCTACGGTGGCCTCTACAATGCCGACAGTGGAAAGCCTACCTATGTTACACCGGCTCCTTGGGCATTCCTCGTATGGTACGTCCAATTCACTAATGCTAAGTAGTGATTCATATATTCAGTCTCATTATCCTGACGATATCGGTACTTTACAGGCCGATTATTCACTTCCTTTTCCTCGGCACAATCATCTACCAGTTTACCGATAAAGGTCACAAAGTCATCATTGAAGGACTTTCGTGGTGGTTCATGATCCTCATGTTGCTGAGTGCATTGTACGCTCACTTATGGGCGTCACATGAATATCTGCTAGGTGAGTGGCAGGCTGGCAGTCTCATCGCACATCTGACGCACGTCGGTACTTATCCTTGTGTATCGTAGCGTTTATTGTCAGCTTCCTTCTCGTCGGATTCGACTCAACCAGCCATGATACTGTCAGAGAACAACAAGACCCTGCGCACGCGTCTGACCTTGACCAACTCTTCATTCACATTCCGTTCTCTCTGTACCTCGGGTGGATCCGTGTCCTCAACTGCCTCAGTGGATTCGCGGCTTTCGGCGTCAACGCGTACACTCACTCTGCTGGAAACGGAACTAAGGTTTGCGTCGTGCTTGCACTTTGTCACCTTCACTTTGCTGCAGCCAGTGATGCGCTCTACTCTCCCGCGGGAAGTATCACCATCCTGTCGTACCTCTGGGCCGTGTTTGTGCACCAGAAGCCGGAGAGGAGCGAGTTCGTTCACGATGTGGCATTGGTGTTTGCGGTACTTGCCACGATCTGGGTATTTATGGTAGTAATGATCAGGATGAGGAGGGCCGAAAGGGAGGTTCAGATAGATGAGGAGCGTGCACCGCTTCTAGGCGGTGGTTATGTTGTTGTGAAACGGCGCATGGGAACCCTTCTGCATGTCGTCTTGTAACGGTGATTGTGTTTGGATTCCCTGTTTCGTCTTCATTATTTCCATGCATTGATCGATGACTCGTAACTCTATTCCATTCTTTTCTTTCCGAGTCTGCCATGTAGTATGGATTCGACTGGTCATCTCTACTGCTGATATCCGGATATGCTTCAGGTATAATACGCTTTCTTTACAGCTGTTGTATACATACGCAAAGAATGAGCTCGCGAGCTCAATTCTTGGAGTATTCGCCAGAACGACCCTCGCTGGCGCCACGCGACTTCCTGCTGGCGAACTGTAGGCTGCTTTTCCGGAAATCTAGGTACGTTTCTTGGTCGTGCAAGTTAACTGTCAATGATCAGACGCCAGGCTGCCGCAAGTCTACATCGTGGCCTGTCAGGTGTGCAGAAGGGCAGCTTCACAGCTAGTACTAGTATGCAGGAGAAGGGTATATTGACGGCGCCGTAGCTCGTTGTTCCTCTTCCCACACACTCACCTTCGTATACAAATCTGAACGCCTATGAACTCGGACTCGGATCCACATTGGTCGCATAGTGCCCTTCCTAAAGTAAGTCATCCATTATTATCCATGGGAAATTGCAAGGAAACTGAGCCTGATTAATCGTCGTCACTACAGATTGTCAACATATTGGCCTACATTTTCTTTACGGGGACCCATGCATACTTCGTTTGGAACGGTACCTATGATGATGGGGCTAGCAAACTCACTTATATCACCCCGGCTTCTTGGGTGTTGTTGATCTGGTGCGTTATGTGTGCATAATACAAAAGTCTCGTGAAGACGCTCACAAGGTAATGTATGCAAGGCCCGTTATTCATCTCCTCCTCCTCGGAACCATCATCTACCAATTCACTGAGAATGGTCGACGAATTGTCGTCGAAGGCATATCTTGGCGATTTCTGGTGGTCATGGAAGTGACCGCTCTGTACCTTTATTTATGGCACATCCATGAATATGTATTAGGTGAGTACGCTCGATCGTGACTCGAATGACGACAACACTGCAGTATTGATTCATACGATGCTATCTCTATTACTTACTGCACGAAGCGTTCCTTGTCGCCATCGTCAACTCCTTTCTTGTCTCAGACATATACGAAATCCTCGATGAAATACAACTCCAATATACGACCCCCATACCCGCCTCAATCTTCGTATACATCCCCTTCTCCCTCTACTACGCTTGGACGAGCGTCCTCATCTTCCTCTCCGGCTTCGCAGCCTTTGGTGTCGACGCAGCTACGCAGCCCACCGGCACATACACGAAGATCTGCGTCTTCCTCACTCTCTTCTATCTTCAATCGTCTACCGCCGGAGGTTTATATGGGTGGCTCACAATCGTGTGGTATTTGTGGGGTGTGTTTGTATATCAGAGGAGTAGTGGTTTCGTACACGAGTCTGCGCTGGTGTTTGCGGTACTCGCATCGGTGTGGGTTGGTGAGGCGTTGATCGATGGCATCGTGAGCTACTGGTGGCCCGGGAGAGGCGAAAGGGGAGGAGTAATAGACGAGGAGAGTACTCCCCTACTTGGGTAAGGGTAAAGATACTCGTCATGAGCTCGTTAACACTGGAACTACACGTTACCTTGCGCTGTAGTGTACCTGATCGGTCAATGCTTGTACTTATGTTGCTTCGCGCCTGTAGTACTATTATTAGCCTTAAACATCTTCACGTACTGCGAGGGTATTTCTATTCTGTGACAATATTTCAGGACGGACACAATGCTTCGTGTTAAGATGCGGGCTTGGAAACATAAATAACAAAGGCACCGTTTTCGATACCACAACAAAATACGAACTAGAAAAGTCGACATAGCGCCCCCGACAAAGCCACTAGTACGGAGTGTCATATCACGGCGCAGCTATTCAGGAAGCTACTTAGACTTGAGGCCTGAGTACCGGAATTTTGCCCAGTTCTGCTTCATTCTCCGGTTCGTAGGGGTGATCGTTGTACCCCAAAGCTTCCGTAGCGTTGTAGAACGTGTTTCGATCGTACTTTGCCAGCGGTAGGTTCTTCTTCAGGCGAAGCGGCAGATCGGGCTAGATATTCACCATCAAAAAGATTTCGAGTTAGTTACTGGCGGCGCAGAGTACTCACGTTGGATGTATAGTAACGACCCCATGCAATGAGATCTCCCTTGGCCTCTGCAACCTCGAGTGAGAGCTCCCGGTTATATCCTCCTGCGCTGATCAAAGGGCGAGGTGACCAAATCTTGCGAATAAAGTCGTTTGACTATAGAGCGTGTGAGTTCAGTGGGTTTGAGGGGCACCGACGTGGAGGACTGAACTCACCTCATCTTCACCCGGCTCTCGATCGGTGTACGCATCCACGCGCGGTTCTACAACGTGGATGAAACCGAAGTTGGGATACTTGTCTGCGAGTTGCTGAACGATGTAGCTGAAGGTAGGTATCGGGTCCTCCATGCGCATGTCTAGCGAATCGGTTATTCTTTGTTATAGAGCAGTACTGGATCGAACTCGCCTTGGAAACGGCTCCACGGACTCACTCGGAGGGCCGTCTTCTCTGCACCAACCTTGGCGACGACGGCATCAGCTATCTCGAGCAAAAACCGCGCTCTGTTCTCGATGGAGCCCCCATACTCGTCTGTGCGTTTGTTGGCATTGTCCTGGATGAATTGGTCGATGAGGTACCCATTCGCTCCATGAATCTCGACTCCGTCGAAGCCTGCACCATGTACCGCGTTATAAGCAGCGGTAGCAAAGTCCTCTACATACTGCTTGATCTCTGTTTTAGTGGGCAGTATAAGCAACTTGACAGTCAGGTAAGTTACTTCGCTCTTACCTTGAATGGTGAGAGGCCTGGGTGCAGCAGGCGCCCCCGTGAGCAAGACATCTGAAGAAGACACCAGCGGATGTCCCCCATCCTTCTCCAATACGTCAAGCAAGGCTGCTCGCCCTATAGCAGCCAGCTGCACATAGATGAAGGAACCGCGTTCATGCACTGCGTCTACAACCTGTCAGGTGCACAATGCATCAGTCTTGAGTGTCAGGTTAAAGGGGACCCAATTGTGGATACGCACTTGTTTCCACGCAGATACCTGCTCTTTACTCCATATGCCTGGGGCGTTGCCAAACCCGCCGGCCTGTGGGGAGATCAGCGTGCCTTCTGCTATCAACAACGTCCCCGGGACAGCTGCGCGTTGTGCGTAGTGCTCTGCCACTAGTTCGACGATGGGTACATGCTTGTCGTCTGCGCGGAGCCGAGTGGTAGGCGCAAAAACCACGCGATGTTGAAGGGTGTTGTACCCTACTTTGGTCGGTGTGAACAACTTCGGAGTGGCCATCTTGTGCAGGAGTAGGTATGAACGATACACTCCAGGCTGTACGATATCTGAATTTATACGAACGAGGCTATCTCGTATATTTACCGATTTCCGTCGCTTACTCATTGTCGTTCTTACCAATACTCGAACTTGGCGGTGTTTTATGTAGCTTACCAAGAATAATGGTGCGTCCCGCACCTATAGTAGCCATCGGCTGCCCTGATAATGGTGATGTGCTATAGCGACTGTGGACATAGAGTGGGCCTAGAGCGTTAACAGGTCCTAAAAAAGATGCACTTTGTTTGTCAGCAGCAACGTCTTGAAATGCTGATACGAGAAAAGTCACTTACCGTTGAGTATTGTTAAGTACGCTGCCCAGAAAAGCACCGCGGATATATATTCATCTAAAGCATGTTTATGCTGCATAAATCTCATCACAGATACCATCAAGGTACTGAGCAACTAGTAAGTACGTGATACCGAGCACTGGCACTGGCAGGGAATGAAAGAATTACTTAGGCGCCATATAACGAAGGTCATTGCTAGGCCTTGTATCCAAGGGGGGTGAATCTGATACATGAGTCGTAGAGTCAATATACTCGATACATGTAGGAGCACGCAGCCTGAGCTTACCAACCCACTAAGTACTAGTATCTTACTAATGCAACTTATCTTGCGTTGATTACCAATACCAACAGTTCGCAACTTATCAGGAGCGGAGAGTCCAGGCGTCGCATCGTTGATGTTTGATGATAGAGTATGGTCGCAAGTGCTACGATGAGCTGGAGTTTATCTGTGTTGAAGGCTGCCAGTGAGGTTCGAATTCTTCGTTGCAACACATGGCAAGAGGAAAAAGGAACTTACGGCATGCTCCATGGTCTCCCATGTGCAACATCTAACATTCAAAGTCTCTGGATGGACTGTGTGAAGTGGGCGAGATTGGCTGTCATATACATGTTATGGTCGATGGTAAAGTGAGGTGTTCAATTGCAAATGCAGTCGCGTGACATACTGTCACACAAATGCCTCTGTGACAGACGTGTTGCGTCGCGTTGTGACACGCCCCTGCCCAACCAAACGACTGCGATTGATCTTATCTTATCTAACTGTTAGAGGTTACCCGACTCACACAGTCGATGTACCACGGATATCTTACCACTGAGCATTGTATATGAATGCATTCACAATATAAAACGATGGAAGAACAAACAATTGATCTAATGTGTGGACTTTCGATATCTCCTAACGTGGCAACCCATCTAAGTATGAGAATTTACTGGCAGTAAGTACGATGACTTTCGGAGTCCACATAACCTGTCGCGAGAGCTGCCACCTAAGCAGCCTTTCCAAGCTCTGCCTCATTCTCCGTAGCATAGGCATACGTATTATAACCCGCAGCCTGTTTAGCCGTGTAGAACGTCGACCGGTCGTATTTGGTCAAAGGCAAGTCCTTCTTCAAGCGAAGCGGCAAATCGGGCTGGACGAGTCAACCATGAATTAGAAATCGCAAAGAGCGTTTATGTTAGACTTCACTTACGTTGGAGGTATAGTAACGCCCCAAAGCGATGAGATCCCCCTTCGTCTCCGCAACCTCGAGGGCTAGCTCTCGGTTGTATCCTCCCGCACTGATCAGCGGGCGAGGCTGCCATATCTTGCGGATGAAATCGTTCGACTGAGACAGACATGAATGAGATGGACATGATTAAAAAAAGTATGAGATAGAAGAGCTTACCTCATTCGCCTGTGGGATACGATCGGTGAGGGCCGCGGCGTCGAGTCGTGGTTCTATCACATGGATATAGCCAAGAGAGGAATGCTTCTCTGCGAGCTTCTGGACGATATAGCTGAAGGTGGGAACCGGGTCCTCCATGCCCATATCTACAATGCAGTCCATCGCCTATCAGTATTTTTGACGCGTGCTAGAGATTCGGTGGTGTTCACCTTGAGCATGGCTCCAAGGACCCACCCGAAGAGCCGTCCTCTCAGCGCCGACCTTCTCGACGACGGCGTCGACGACCTCCAAAACGAACCGAGACCTATTCTCGATGGACCCGCCGTACTCGTCCGTGCGAGTGTTGACCGTGTCTTGAATGAACTGGTCGATCAGGAAGCCGCTGCCTCCGTGGAGCTCTACGCCGTCGAAACCCGCAACGTGCACTGCGTTGTAAGCGGCGGTGGCGAAGTCCTTGATGTATTCCTTGATCCCTGAGGTGAGCGAGAATGTTAGAATCTCGAGGTTAGCCTCGTCGCTGACACTGAACTCACCGTCGATGATCAAGGGAGTGGGTGCGATCGACCCTCCTGTGGGTATGCTATCTGTGGGAGACACCAGAGGATACGGTCCTTCCATCTCCAGCACCGCGGGTGCGGCCATTCGGCCGATCGCAGCGAGCTGGATAAAAATGAAAGAGCCACGCTTGTGGACCGCGTCTACGACCTTCATCATTATCAGTATATGCCACACCCCACACTATGAGTCTGGAAATCTGCTTACTTCTTTCCACACAGCGAGCTGCGCGTCACTCCATATCCCAGGGATGTTAGGCCACCCACCGGCCTTCGCAGAGATCAACGTCCCCTCCGCGATCAGCAGTGTACCAGGGACAGCTGCACGTTGGGCATAGTGCTCGACGACGAGTTCTTTGATAGGAACGTGGGCGTCGTCGGCGCGAAGGCGTGTCAGAGGCGGGAGGACGACGCGGTGTTGGAGTGGGCAGTGTCCCACTTTAATGGGAGTGAATAGTTTCGGGATAGGCATGGTGGTGAGTGGGAGAGCGAGGAGTAGTATTCCAGTGAGGTACTAAGACTACCATGCATTTGACCTGGCTATATATATGTTTTGCGGTTGAGTCGACCAAATAGTGTTCAAGAAAATCCATCCGCGCTTACAAACATTCATAGATGCTCTATGGCTTACTAATCACATGGATAGCAGTAGTAGTAGGTCGATGTGTCCTTCCTTTTACGAGGGAAGGTGTGGCCAGATACCAATCAGACAACGCCCAGGCCAATATTCTGCGCGCCTAGTAGTCATAGAGGCCTACAGTTGTCTTTGTCAGCCAAACAGGAATCAAACCATCAGATACTTACTGGATTGGGACGAGGCGTACTTTGTGTCTGCCAATGGGTGACGGTGTTCGTCTAGAGCGCGGTTTCCGATAGTGCGAAGTCCCGACGGATCGGCTATCGGATGTACTGGCGCCGGCAAATCCACGTGGCTTCCACGATGATCCCAAGTGATCCCGCAATCTCTGCAGCGCAACTCCTCAGACCTCAACTGCAGAGTCTAGCCTCATGCATAATGAACAGTACGTGTGCCAGCCCGTGTTTACTGACTGGCGTATGTGAAAATAACCGCCAATCTATTGTTAGGAAGTCGGCCGCCTCCCTGAAGTCGATCAGCGCCGTAATATTTCCTTTTCAGGCAGTTATACGACCACTACCGCCTGCTCGCACACTAGCCGCTGCTGGTCTTTCCTCTACTTGTATGATGTATATAGTTAGTCACGCAAGTGATAAATTTCTACTGTGGTTGTTATGTGCGTAACTAATTTTTATATTACATGCTATAGTCCAAGGAAACGTAATGAGGATCATTAATAATACAGACTGGCTATGCGTGTACAGAGGAAAGAGGAAAGAGGAAAACTAATACTATTATAATGTTTGAAGGGTAGAGTCCACATGATGTACACTGGTATCGTCAACCATATGCGAATCCATTTCCGACTCCAAAAGTGTCCCCGATCCCGATCCACCCTCTCCCACACCCCGCAGCTTACAAAAGCACCAGCGCCGCACCAACGAGACCTACCACCCCCACCATCAGACTCGTAGAAGTCAACGATCGAAGGGCAGAGGAGTCGAGTACGCCGCCCTGTTCGCCAAAGGTGACGTTCTGTGGTATGGAGGAGTTGACGCATTGGCCGGAGGCGATGTCTAGGTTCGCTAGGTCTAAATCACAACACCATATCAATCAGTCAACATTCATTCGCGTGTATGCGAGATAAAGAAGTCGAGGGAGAAAGGAAGAGAGAACGCACCCTCAGCAACCCGATAAAAAAAGTACGTCGCATTATCCAACTTCCCAAAATCACTCGTATCGTAGGGGAGCTTATCGTCCGAGTCCGTGGAGGACGTGTTCCTAATAAATATACAGGCGATCTGGGAGGGGAACTGTTGCGCTATTTGCGGGTAGGCGGAGAGGAGGGTGGAGGAGGATGTGTCGCCTACGAGGACTGTGGAGAGGTGGGGTTAGTATGAGTGCAAGAAGGAAGGGAGAGGGAGGAAGGAGATGGGAGGAGGGAAGGGGAAGGGAGGGGAGGGGGAGGAAGGACGCACCGAACTTGCGCTGCGGGAACGTCTGAAACAACTTCAAAAGACTATCCTGCCTCGCATCCAAAATGCGACTCGGCTCCGTCAAATTAATCGGCCTCATCTCCAAACTCCCCACCGGGAAATTCGCAAAAAGGTACTCCACATACGTCCTCGTAAGCTGCACGGGCGTAGTCGTATCATAATGGAACGACACGTTCGGCAGTTTTTTCTCCCAGGAGGCGAAGAGTTCGGGTATGCCGGGGACGTTAATGTACGGCTCGACGAAGGAGTTGAAGAGGCCTGTGGTGGGGACGTAGACTTTTGTGATGCGGAGGACGTCGTCTATGTCGGAGACTATGGATATGCCGGTTGGGGGGACTAGGATGGTTGTGCTGTTTCCTGGGCCTGTGGCGTTCAATATCCCGGTTTCGACGATCTGCACCCCACTTCCATTATTCCCACCATTCCCGGAAGTCTTGAGCTCAGATACAACGACGAACTGGTCGAACTCGCCCGACTCATCCGCAGTAGTGAGGTTCACCGGCGCGCTCGTGACGTTCTTGCCGCCTTGGAGGACCACAGCCGAGAAGTTGGCGTGCGGGACGGGGATGGATGCGAGGTCCGTGGTGCGGTTCTGCAGGAGGGCGGTCTCTGTGGAGTTGAGGTTGTCGGTTTTGAGCCCGTTGAGGAGTTTGTCGAGTCCGGAGGTGGAGATGTTCTGGGGTTGTTTGTAGGCGAGGCCGTAGAAGCGGATGTTCCATCTATCATCGAGTTCAGTGGGTGAGTGAGTGTGATATGAGGGAGGGAGGGGTTGGTAATTACCCTTGGTCAGTTTGGTTGGCGTATGATGGGATGAGGAGGGCAGAGGTTGAGATGTTTGCGAGGTCGCTACTGCTCGGATCTAGCTTGAGCTCCTTCTCGATGTCATCGAGACTCGGTATAGCGAGGATCGCAGCTGCATGCGGACGTTAATCTCACGAGCACACAAAGCGGAAGAAGTCTCTACATACTCTCGAGAGCGTTCGCTGCTGCGCCTGTTGCGCTCGAGAACACCGACGAAGCCTCAGACACTATGCTGGAAACTGCCTGCGGAGCAGGGGCAGGTGATGCGCTGACGGCTGCAGCGAGCGAAAAGGCGGCAACGAGTGCTGCAGAGGACAGCATGGCGGGCGAGTGGACTTGACAGTGTGCAGAAACAGCAGAGGTCAGCTTGGCATTTTATAGAGGACGTGAGGTGGATATTGTGCTCCTCTCGAATTACAGCAGTGATTGAGTCGCGTGACGTCACGCGTCGTGCCAAGACTTTGCTGAATTACAGCTCGTCGTCACAGGCCGTCAGCTGCAGGAGCGAACGTCATTGTACGGTAAGCTTTAAACTCGTTGTCTCGAGAACATACCACTTCCTTCACTTCTTGCCATTCCACCTTTGTTGATGCGCTTTGCTTGAGCGTCTTCCATGGCACATTCCTCGAATGGCACGCTCGTCCATCGCATGGTGAAACGATGCGTGCCTCGCTAGACACGCGTAAGCAATGCGGTGTCGCCTCGCATGACGGTGATATCGGGGTGTTGGTGGTCGAGAAAGGCAATCGCAACACTTCACCACACATCGTGCCTTGCGTCTCACGGATCGGCGCCACGTGGCAGGCAGATATTGAATAGACGCCAATGCCGCCCTGATGCTCCGACTTTTTGCTGTGATGCGACATTGACCGCCTCAGCGACCACCTCTGTGTTTCCGCCTTTCGTTCTCTTTGGCCGACCTCTGTTCACTCGTTATTCAAAAACTAGATTTTATTGGTCACGAGAGTCTCACATTCGACGTTTAATCTCACAGCAGTGCTTTCGTGCTTCCATCTGCCAGAGGAGCGTCTGTCACTCTACGCTGACCGCCGACTGCCCACCACGATCGACACCCTCGACTCTCACGGTGCACCCTCCTCTCAGCACTCCCTCACATCCCTGCAGCGCATCGCAACGATGCTCGCCGTCGAGACAATCCCATCAGAGATACCCCTCCCGCCCTCTCCGCCTCCCAAGCACGCGCCCCTTACGACTCCCAGTGACGATATCATCACAACTACCAACATTGATAACACGCTGGAAGACGGGAACACCGTCCACGGCTCGTCAGATCGCCGTCAAGGTGCTACCTCCGAAATACAAGGTCTTCCATCCGCGACCATATCCACTTCCACCACTTCCACTGCCACTACCACTGCCAGTGCTGCCACACCCTCTTCGACCTCGACGACGATGCCCCCTCGCGCCTCCTCCTCGTCACAATCGGACACCGACCAACCACGGTTCCGCCTCGTTCAATCCTCCTCTTCCACCAACATCAGGAACTTGAAAGGCATCCTCCTCGTCCGAAGCGCGTCCACCCCTCCCTCCATTCCCATCTCTGTCTCAGCATCTACGTCTACAGATACCACCCGCACGTCCTCTTCCTCATCAACCTCCAGTAACACCCCTCCTACTCCTCCCAATTGCGAGAACAATACCAGTACCAAGGACAGTGATAGTGCTACGCCGGTACCACCAATACCAACGATAATGTCAGTAACATTCGCCCCCCTCCCACAACTAACCCCGCGCAAACGCACCTCAACCGTCCAACTCGGCGTCGCAGCCCGCTCGCAGATGCTCCGCGCCCGGCGCGGCTTCCCCCTCCCCTCCGAACCCTCTTCCTCTTCTGCCTCCTACTCTACTCCGAACTCGTACTCTACACCCGGACAGCCGAGAAGTACCGGGAGCAGGAGTATATGGGGAGGGGGAGGAGGACCGAAGTTCGCTAGTGAGATGGGCGGGATGTTGGGTGGTGGGATTCCGGGGTTGGAGGGGATTAGGGGTGGGTATGGGGGGCCGTATGGGTATGCAGGGGGAGTGTCGAACGTCCCTGGGGAGGGGATTCAGATTCATTATCAAGGTTCGTTCATCTGGGTTCAGTTATTCTGTACGAGCTCGAGTGTACTGATAGATTGGATGTTTGGTGTAGGCGGAGTCCAGCGAAAATCATACGCATGGGCCGAATCCCCCGCCTCCCCCGACGACGATGACGGTACCGCGCACTCCGGATGCGGACCCTCTTCGAGTTCTGGTTCGGGGACGACGGGGACGAAGAGACCTGCGGTTGCGGGAGGAGAGGAGGGGTTTGTGACGTTGGGGAGGATGGTGAGGGGTGGGGCGAGGAGTCTTTGGAGGAGTTTTTCTGTGGGTGGTGGGAAGGATAAGGGGAAGGACAAGAGCAAGGGTGTTAAGGGCCCAGAAGATGAGAGAGGAGTCAATGGAGAGGAGAGTGCTGGCGCAGGGAGTGAGAAGACCGTGAATGGTGGTGCTGGTCCCAAAACCGAACAGTCATCACGACCAGAGGAGCAGGAAGAGGGAGAGAGGCAGGGGCAGGAGAGAAGGGAGAGGAAGGAGAGTGTTACTGTAAGGGTGCTTGCTGTGTCTGAGAGTCCACCGAAGGGTGTGGTATTGTTTGAGGGAAAGGGGAAGGGGTTGGAGCACACGTCGACGCAAGCCCAGCCACTTCCACCTTCATCTCCATCTCAGCCTCAACCGCAATCACCTCAATCAGAGGAGGTTAAATCACACGTGCACCCAAGTACGACGGAGACCCCTCCACCGTCATACACCGCCGCTGAAGATGCGGACGAAGACGAAGACGGGAAAGCACAAATCGAGCAGGTTGAACTTCCAGTAGAGGGTGGTGTGAGCGAGGAGGTGGTGAGGGAGATAGGGGTGGGGGAGTATGATGTTGTGAGGAGTTTGAAGGTTGATGAAGTTGACGAGGAAGAGGAGGGGGACGATGATCAAGAGGGTGCAGAAGAGCAGGAGGACGATCAAGAGGGTGCGGAGAAGCAGGAAGACGAGGAAGACGAGGGAGAAGTGGTAGAAGAGGCGGAGGAAGATGAGGAAGTGGAAGCGGAGGGAGAAGCGGAGGAAGCAACGTCAGAGGAAGCGGAAGAACCAGACGAACCAGAGGAAGAAGAAGAAAAAGGCAAAGTGTGGCTCTCAGAAGTCGACCCGAACGCCCTCCAGCGGCGGATCGAGCGTGCGCAGAGCGAGCAGTCTCTCCGTCAGCAGTCTCTCCGCCAACAGTCTCTTCGGCAATCTGGAAAGGGTGGGAGTGGGAAGGGAAGTGGGAGTGGAGGAGGGGGTGGAGGAGGAGGGGGAGGGTTGGTTAGGAGGTTTTCTAGTTTGAGGATTGGTGGTGGGGGGCGGTAAAGTGAGTGGTGGATGTTGGATGACGACCACTGGAGCCCACATACACACGCATACATGCACATCGACAAACTGTGATGATGCTCAACTGGTCTGACTCTCTCTCCTTCTATGGGCGTATCACCCGCCACCAACCCCCGCCATCCTCCAATTTTACCCCACGTCGAATCATCACTCGCTCCGCATTTCCACTCTCTGGGCGGTCTCTCATTGTCGTTCGCTCCCGCTTTCCCTCGCTGTCCACACCAAACCATGCATCCGACGACGCGCAATCCGACCCACCCTCGCATATTTATTCACGCATCACACACGCACCCATTTCTTTCTCTTGATTACATAGTTACAATTGATGCCAGCCGGCTGGATAGCACTTTACTTTACATCGCAGTGGGTATGCTCATACCAACACCTTTTCGTCATTCGTTCGTCCATTTCATTTCGTCGTTCTTGGTTCACACGCACATACACATCTGGGGCTATTGGAGCTTTTCTTTTCTTTTCTTACTCTCCACTCTCGTCATCCATCCACACTGGCAACCACGCATCACGCATCACGGCATGATATAAGCATACTTATACTTATTCGTAGTTAGACCTCGGGTTTAGGTAATCGCATACACAAGTCGCTTTCGAGTTCTTGCTTGTGAGTGTAACTATATTCGGTGCCGAGGTAGGTGTCACTGGTGAGAGTGTCCGTGATGTCAGCTGACGTAGCTGACGTTCGAATCCCGAACCTGCCTATTCAGGAAACTGTAGCTACCACTACGCCACCCAGAGGGGGAGGAGCGCCTGTGGCTACTCCGAGGCGAATTACCAGTATATCACTTGAGATATTCGATTTACACTTACTCTTCTAATATATTACACAACATTATCCAACTCAGCTAGGGCTATCGTCCTGACTAACCTGAACTAGCTTCTCAACTCTCCTAGACTCCACTATCTCCCTCGCCCGTCTTTCCACCCACCGGTCATTCCCCCAGAACCCCCACCCTGCCATGAATCTGTACCAGTCGAGAATTGAGAGTTCCCAGTGCTTCCAGAGGGTGTTAAATTCGTATTCATGACTAGTATTCCCACCGTTGAGTTCTACATTTGTGCGCGAGGGATCTCCTTGGTGGTCGTGCGGGGAGGAGGTAAACGCGTCAAGCCAGACTCGCAAGAGGGCACGTTCGTCGTCTTCTGTTTTAAGGAGCGATGATTGGACGGACGTCCCGAGGAAGTAGATGAGGTCGTGTGTAGGGAGGTTGAGTCCGACGTATTGGAAGTCGTATAACGCGCATCGAAGGGGCTCAACATATGAATTGCTAGTAGATTCCGTGGGAGGGGACGGTTTGAGAGATGGGGTGATTCGTGACTTTGACTTGGCCTTAGTGCGAGGGTAAGGGTCGTGGTTGAAGACAATGTTCGCGCCTTTGACGTCTCCGTGGACGAGCGTGCCGTAGGCCTCGATCTCACGTTCGATGGCTCTATCCACCTGAAGAGTATTGTACACTATGTTAGCAGGAGATATTTCTATCATGAGAAGGAACGTGCCTCCTCAACCCATGGTATCAACCACCCATACTCCTCATCTTCTAGCATATATTCCATCTCTTCGCGGCGCGTATCGAGATACCAGTACGTTCCCCTCTTCCACACTCCTTTCACCTCTCCCCTCGCCTCCGCCTTCGTCTTTACCCACTCGAGCGGAGCCGGCACCAACTCCAGCCTCCCCTCTTCACTTCTGGTCTGATGCACACGGTAAAACGCACGATGGAACCCACCCAGCCATCGCAGGACACACTCCGTGCCTTCCCTCCCCAGGCTCCCAGCTGCAGGGAAGGGGAAGTCGACGCTGAGATCTTCGAGGAGAAGCGTGTGCTCCGAGTCTGCGCGGAGAGGGGACGATCGAGCGAGTTTGATTCCAGGGTTGCTTGAGAGCACAGGCGACAGGTGAGCATAAAACCATCGCTCAACGGCGTACGATAAGAGTTTGCGGATGTTTGACTCTGATTCAGAATGCGTGGAGGAGGCATTTTCGAAGGAAGAGGGTGGGTGGATGGACTTGAGGATTAGGGTTCTAGGATGTTCATCGCGACTCGAATGCTTGCCACAGGACGAGACTTCGAGACGGCAGATGTACCCGTAGTTTGACCATAGCGAGGCAATTTGTGTTGATGAGACAAGCTGGAGATCTGAAGGGAGGAGGGAAGAGATGATTTTGTTTGTCAGGGACATGGTTGTGGTAAACGTCCCTCAGTGAAGGACATCAGATTCTCATTTGGTGGCGGTCAATGGTAGAGATAAGATAAGATTGATCGTAAACGTTTGATTGGCGTTATCGTGTGACTCGGCATGCTGTCACGCACTGGGTACCTCGCCTTGCAATCGACCTATTTTCAGGATCGATCCGCAGTGTCGTAAGTATTCGTCTGGTCGCTACGACTCCTCGGAGCTGCCGACCACTGAAAAGACTTTTGTCTGTTTCAGTGTCAATGCACAGGCGGCGGAAACGCCAACAACGGCGAATTTAGCCCTCGAGCGTGCCGCGGCCGCCTTTGCAGATACAAACCAACATGTACGACTTGTATACAACAATACTTTCGCCATCAACGTGCATCAAAACGTCAACGCTGCCATGTCTAGGCTCTACTATCACTGTCAACGAGTCACGGGCCTTTCTTGGTAATCAACCGCGACGGAGGATGGATTCGTTAGTAACATCGGGAATTGGTAAGCTATGGGCAATCGACCCCTAGCGAGGACTCGCACTCCTCTGGAAGTATCGAGCATACATATACATAGTCTAACAGCACCATGATTTTCAGCACCACTGTATACAGGACTTCGCGATGTCCACTCCCAAACTCTTCACGCCTACGAAAGTCGGAAACAGCACTCTCCAGCACCGCATCGTCCTCGCTCCCCTTACGAGGTTTCGTGCTTCCGATAGCCACGTCCCAATCAAAGAACTTGTAGCCGAGTACTATGCGCAACGGGCGGCTGTTCCCGGTACTCTGCTGCTAGCAGAAGGGACTCTGGTCTCGCCCCAATCCACTGGTTGGCCTAATGCGCCTGGAATATGGAGCGAGGAGCAGGTAGCTGCATGGAAAGAGGTGAGCGGTCTTAGACTAAACGATCCCGACAACATGATGCTGATAAGTCACGTCTATCAAGGTCGTACACGCAGTACACGCACGCGGGTCGTTCATATATTTGCAAATCTTCGCAATGGGGAGAGTGGCCTCGCCGGAAGTACTAGAAAAGGAGGGTCCTTTCCCCCTAGTATCCTCCTCGGACATTATTCCCACTGGAGGGTCTGTGGCTCCCAGACCCTTGACCATACCTGGTAAGAAGACAGCGGATCAGTGTCTGAGCAAAGGAAACTTACGACTAGGATTGTTATAGAAATCAAGCAATACGTAGATGACTTCGCCACCGCCGCAGCCAACGCTGTGCACGGTGCCGGTTTCGACGGCGTAGAGGTGCACGCAGCGAACGGCTACCTGCTCGACCAGTTTGTTCAGGACGTCGCAAACAAACGAACAGACGAGTACGGCGGGTCCATCGAGAACAGGGCGCGTTTTGCTCTTGAGATCCTCGATGCTGTTGTCAAGAAGATTGGAGCTGAGAGAACTGGTTTCCGAATTAGCCCGTGGAGTAATTTCCAAGGTACGTTTGCTCACTGCTACTTAGAAGTATGACTGTTAACTCTTCCATGATTGAATAGACATGCGCATGAAGGATCCTATCCCCACCTTCAGCTACATTGTTCAGCAGATTGCGGAAAGATATCCCAACTTCGCCTTCCTTCATGTCATAGAGCCGCGAGTAGACGCCTCTACCGATCGCACGCCGTCAGAGGAAGAGGTGAGTTGCTGCTCTTACCACGACCTCCGAGAATTGAAACTCATGTAATCTCAGTCAAACGACTTTATTCGTAAGATCTGGCAACCTCGCCCGTTGATAAGTGCGGGCGGGTACAACAGGGAACTCTCTATAGAGGCCGCAGAGACAAAAGGAGACCTCATCGCCTGGGGCAGGTACTATGTGTCCAACGTGAGCCGCTTGCTCTGAATATGATCGTTCATTCTCTGACGCAATGGCATGATAGCCTGATCTACCTCTCCGGCTGAAGAAGAACTTGCCTCTGACGAAGTACGACCGGAGCAAGTTTTACAACGCCAAAGAGGCTGCTGGGTACATTGATTACTCGTACGCGCCTGAAAACGAGACGGAATTAGGCAAGACCCCAGTGTTGGGCTCCAAGTAGCTTCGAGGTAGAACCAAGGACTTATTTTGACTCCTGCGTCTCAAATACCCACTAGTAGGCGCGACTTTCACTTAGATTTTCTTTCGGACATGTGTAGGTGTAAGTGGGATCGTAATGGATGCGAGCAATCTACAGTAGTAACAAGACGAGTGCATGGTAAAGAGTTATACTAGACGTTCAGTATTTCTCATACGAAACAACGGCGATATAATCTATACAACAAGAGGGGCCCTCTCCCCATTAGATCCACCTTCGATCCTTCTCATTTTGTCTCTAATCGATGCACCAATAGACGTAAGTCCAATATTGACCCAGATGGTGGCGAAGATCGCAGACACCAACGCCCACTGGTGAACGAGTTCGTTGCTCCTCTGTCCATCAAACACAGCCCAGAGATACCAAGCGATAGCGATGCCGCCAGCTGGCTGGATCATCGAGAGCCACAAGGCAAGCGGCTGCATGCCCATGAATGTCGTGCACACAAAGAA
>JAXQGX010000141.1:0-20611 GCA_037040455.1 Irpex sp. P115-07
ACGCTCACCGCCTCGCCCTCACCTACAGGCATTTGAAAGACAAGCAAAGCCAGAGGTGAGCGGTATACCTTCGTCTTCTCTCCTCTTCTCTCCTCGCGCGACCACGACGGAAGACCACAATGGCGACCACACGACCAGATGCACCGCGCAAGCGCAGCTGGGTAGGCAAGTACAAGGAGAAAAGTAGCACGCCGGGTGGGCTGCCTACGCCTCAGGAGGGGCAAGAGCTATCAGTCACCCGACCTATCCCGAGCGGGAACTCCTCAACGAGTGCGATCTCGACGCACACTCCGGCAAGTGGCGGGGGTGGACTGCCGTTCAAACGATCGACTTCGTCGACCTCCCTCGACTCGGCGTCCACCTCGAGACCCGTCACCCCCACTAACAAACGCTGGGCCAGTACGACTTCCTTGCTGACCAGGCAGGAACTTGATCAACAGGCTTCGCAAATAATACTAGGCGCACTCGAGCGTACCACCTCCAACCAGCCGCCGTCCGCCAAATCGGCCGAGAACAAGAGCGATAAAGATAAAGGATTCGGAAAGATGTCGTTATCGTCTATGATGGGTGGCTTCTCGTCTCTGTCGTTGTCCCGGAGTAGAGACGAAAGAGGTAGAAGTCAGACAAAGGATAAGGGGAAGGAGAAGAGGGCGCGGTCGTCGTCTTTCGCAGGCAGAGATGAGGACACGGACTCGGCCTCCATGCGTGCTCGAAGCCAGTCGCCCTTCCGTCTTCGGCGAACACGCACACGGGATAACTCGCCCGATGTGCAAGCATTGCGTGGCTCAGACGTCGAGTCGGATGTGGAGGTCAACCGTATTAGGCCCCGCAACGCCTTCTCCACTGGTAGTGGCAGCCAAGACGAAGACAACTCTGGCTCAAGCGATGAAGATGAAGATGATAGCGAGGATTCATGGAGTGACGGCGACCAATTCGATCCCGAAACCGAGAAGAACACGGAGGTCAATGCCATTGTACCCGATGACCGTATTGAAAACGATCCAACCGAATTCGCTGACCCTCTCGGTGAGGGCGTCAACGTCGTGATTCCTCCTGAACCATACTTCCCTTCGACTCTCAACTCCGGTCACCGAAATCCTCGGCGGCGCAAGTCCACGCGACCACAGGTTACTCTGCCCCTCGAGACTTCAAGACCGATATTCGAACGCGACCGTTGCACTATCAATGTCACGCACGGTGCCCCAGACAAGATAGACAACAGACGGTCAAAACGTTATGTCCTGGCAAGTGACCTCAGCGAAGAGTCTCGCTATGCTTTGGAATGGGCGATTGGTACCGTTCTGCGGGATGGTGATGAACTGTGAGTAGACGTATTTCTATCTGATAACATGATATTAACGCTTGAGCTAGGCTTATCATTACTGTCGTTGAGAACGAAGACAAAGTCGACCCATTGATACCGAATCCTAACGATCGCATGACTAAATTGCGAGCTCAACAAGAGGTAAGCCTCTAGATTTACCACATTCAATGTATCCTGAACTCGGTTTATAGCGGCAAGGAATGGCCTACATCCTTGTTCGTCAAGCGACAAGTCTCCTCCAGCGTACACATCTCCATGTCACTATATCATGTCAAGCATGGCACGCGAAGAATGCGAGACACATGCTGCTAGGTAAGTAACATCACGTGTTTTATGTGTACATGGTCGCTAAACGACATCGTCCCTCCCACAGATATTGTTGATTATGTCGAGCCAACCATGCTTATCGTCGGTTCTCGTGGTCTGGGTAATCTTAAAGGGTATGTCCGTTTCTTCACTTTACTCTTAACCCTTTGCTGAGCGGAATGCACTAGCATTCTACTGGGTTCAACCTCCCACTATCTTATCCAAGTAGGCCCCCCTCCTTCACTCTCTCGTATATACCCTTTCTTACAGTCACCTCACTTATCTAGAAATGCTCCGTCCCAGTCATGGTCGCCCGTCGCCGGCTCAAACGTCCTCCTCGCCGCTCTGCCCACCTCGCCACGCACCGTGCTCGCGTCTCCCTCGCCGAAGCCGCCGGCATCGACCGAGTCGCCACCAAAGTCGATCAGGATGTCGCGACAATGCGTGAACAGGTTGAGCGAGACGAAAGAGAACATCATTCCGGTAGCCCGCCGCCCTCGGAGATGGTGGATGATGGGGACGGGGATGACACGGAGGTGGAAGGGGAGAGTACTGGTACTGCGCCACTCGGGAGGACTACAACTAGTGCTACGACTACCCCTGCGGCTAGTACTTCTTGAGGTCAAGGTTCACTCTCAGGGGATGAGACGAAGAAGGGGGAGGTGCTTTCGTTGGTTTTTATGGAAGGGAAGCCTTGAATGAAATTATAGGTAATGCTTGAGGATATACTTATCTTTTGTACAAGTAGAGCAACTGGAAAGCGAACATATTTGCTATCGCACATGTTTTGCTTCATTCCTGAGGGCGACTTTACTCGTGTAAAGCTGGAAGCTTGAAGATAGTCCGTAGGTACGTGTGCGTTACATAAGCGAGGCTTCTGTCCGTATCAGGCAGCCGAAGAAGGTCTATCGAGCGTCTTGCTCGTTCCTCAGAACCACCACCTGTGCCCTGGGACAATGTCGTTGGAGGAGAAGTATAAAGCGGAGGCGGAGCGTGACTTACCTGTGAGTGCACGAGAGGCCTTTCAAGCCTCTGAACATACTCATGACGTTGACAGGCCTATACAATTGGGTGCGAGATCGGGCGTGGTGTTCGCTCTATCGTGTACTCCGCTCAATGTAGCAGTGGGATCCTCCGCGGTCGAGTCGTTGCTGTAAAGAAGGTATGTAACGAGTCGTTTCATTAGGTGTGGCACATAGTCACAAAAGATGCAGATTTTTGCTGGTGCCAACCGATCCGCAGAGACGCTACACCGGTCGCTCTTTCACCCCAACATCGTGTCTCTCCTCGCAACCCCGTCCGGGTATCATGTCCTAGAGTACTGCCCTCAAGGAACTCTTGAAGCCAGGCTCAAGCTGTCTCCTGAGCACAAGTTATCGGAAGGAGAGCTCCGAGGCGTCGTGAAGGGTCTCGTCGACGGTCTCACGTACTTGCGTAAGGAGCGCGTGATCCACCGTGACATAAAGCCGGCTAACATATACCTCAGTGGAGAATGGCGTGTGGTATGTGTATCCTACGAGATGTCGATTGTCACGCTGACCGTCGTTCTCAGAAAATAGCCGACTTTTCATCTGCGATCCGGTTAGAATCTGCCAGTCAGACCACCACGGACGTCGTGAATCGCCGCTATCCTGGAAGCTGGTTTTACCAATCCCCGTAGGCATTCTTTTATCCATAGCCTGGGGTAATTGCTCACGTGAATCTATCGACGATTAGCGAAATATCTTGTGAACGGCCGCATGGGTTTCCGACCGATATGTGGTCTGTTGGAGCACTCATGTTGGCCTGCTTGACTGGTGCAATTCAAGTCCTTGTGAGTTCATGCATTACATCACATTAGTGGAGAATGGTATATTGGTCTTACAGGCAACGAATCCCAACGGAACCAACAGCAAAATTTACAAGAATGCACACCGCATACCTCCCGAAACCTCAGAAGAATTACGGGATCTCGTCTTAGACCTGTTGACAATCGTGAGTCTGTCAATGTTTGTATCTTATTTCATCTAATGCAAAGGTCACAGGATCCCAAAAAACGAATTACCATAGAGCAAATACCGTCGCATCCTTTTCTGGATCCTTCGCTGCCTGTTGTTCCTCTTGATTCGCATGTTCCTCACTGGACCGTGACACAGCCTACACCATCGCGAGTCATCACTTCTTCACTTCCACCCCAACCGTCAAGATACCCTGCACACCTTTCAAAAGCACCACCACCTCTGAATCCTCTTGCGACGCCAGCTCCTGACTCCGATTCTGCACAGCCTCCTCGTAACTTTCTCAGCGACACTTGGAAACCTCGTCAGCCCTGTTTGCCTGAGCTGCCAGACCGCCGTATTACCTCGTTGCCGACAAGTGCCTCTGAATCTACCGGAAACTCCACGTTCTCTCTCCTCAAGCGAGAAGATATCGCGATACGACGGACAGCTTCTAGCTCAAGGATTTCTAGTGTTTGGTCTACCGATACCGCTGCTGCTACTTCTACCTCTACTGGTGCATCTGGCTCTGCCCTTGACTCGCGTAGACTTGTTACATCTGGCAAACATGGAACCGATACTTCTGTGGCACCCTCTTCTAGCCACTCGGACGCCGCGCTCTCTGACTACGACTCTGACTCCAGCGGCACAGATGATCCACCGAAGAAGTCCAGCGAGCCTCTGATTCCAAATTTCCTAGAGTTTAAGGCCAGAATGACGAAACTGCCGGCTAAAATGCCTCTGGTGCCTCCCTCCCTGGCGTCTTCTACATCTTCTGCTACGACGTCACTCTGCACTGCGCCTTCTGCATTTGCACTACCTAGAGACAGCTCAAGGAAGCTCGGTGAAAAACCTGAAGATCGGAAGAGCACATTCGATTGGGGGAACTTGAGCTCTATCTTGCGTAGTCCTTCTTTACGTGCCTCAGGCTTTGGTGCCGATATGGTCGTCACGAAGGAGAGTCCGCCGGTACGGGAGCTGCCGTTCCCATTCACGGGGTCTTCTAGCCAAAGTCAAGATGCGCACGCTTTGAAACCCTCTACTGAACCTACCAATAAACCGGACTCCAGCCTTACCAGTACTCAGCCTGCACCTAATACCAAGGCCGACGGTGCCCATCTTGCAGTCACGAGGGACAGTCCGCCGGTACAGGAGCTGTCCTTCCCATTCACGAGGTCTCCTAGCCAAGGTCAAGATGCGCACACTTTGAAGCCTTCCACGGAGCCGACAAAAGAACCGAATTCTAAACCTCCCACTACTCAGCCTGCACCTAACACCAGGCCCGACGATGATCCCTCTGACCTGAAAGCACCCATCGCACCGACAGAAGCACTACAAAACCCAAACCCGAATGTGGGTATTCCAGTGGATTCGACGAAACCGCCAGTGCTCAATACGGAGTATCTCTCACCGGGTACGTACAAGACGATGAAAGGCCAAGTGACAGTCTTGCATTCTTCCAGGAGCCTGCTTGTTGATTTTAGGGAGGGCGAGCGGAGGAAGGGGAGGAAGGGGGATGAGGTGCTGGTGATTGCTCCCGATGGGTGTTCGGTGAGTGTCCGTTGTGTCTACACTATAAGAATTATATCTGAAATTGTGGGTGCTTGCGTCGGTGGTGTAGATCAAGGTGTATAGTGCGCCGCATTTGAGCACGCCGTGCTGCCTCGCCGAACCGAACGCAGAGTATACATTCGAGGTCATGCCGAAGGAGTATTGGAATCGGTATGCGGACGCGTGGAGGGCTGTCTATCAGCTGAAGCAACGGATTCCAAAGGTATGCGTGCCTCTAACAGCACGCACGTTCGAAGTATCTTAGACGTAACTGAACTTGTATGGCAATTTGTAGCTCGTACAGTACAGACCGAACGCGAAGTGCACCCTGATGGCGAACGATCCACTCGGAGACGTCGAAGTAGTCTACACACCTTCCTCCGAACCCATTGGTGCTCGCTCTGGCTCTGGCTCTGTTACTTGTTTCATATCAAGCAAGAACACGAAGATCAAGCTCCGTCTGCGACAAGACCGCCGTACGCTAGAGATAACAAGATCTTCTATCCCTACCCCGGATCCCGGTACTGAAGACCGCAATCCAAAGAGCACTACTATGAACGGTTTTCCGCCTCATGCCATCGTGACGAGTAAGAAAGTGTTGCCCGTTGTACGTGCGGGGTATGCAATGGAGCTGGTTGCACTGTATGCTATGGGCGGTGCGGCTGTTGGAGGTGATGCGGAAGGTGATGGTGTTTTGGATGAGGAGGAAGCAGTGGGGGTGAAGATTTTGAGGAGGTTTTTGAGTGTATGTTTGGCTGTTGTTGATGTTGAGGAGTGTGTGGGTGGCGAGCGAGCGAGAAGTGGAGACGGGAGGTTGGTGGAGGGAACGCCCGAGAAGCAGGCGAGAGAGGCAGAAGAAACAGAAGGAACGGGAGAGACGGAAGCTTGTACGGGTGGCGGTGGCGATGACAGTAAGATTCGAACAGCTGCAAGTCAGGCGACTCGACAAGCCGGTGCTGCTATTCCTGGCTTTACATTCGACGCCTGCGTTGCTAGGAAGCCAGCGCCGAATAAGCTCGAGGAGCCTGAAGTAGCAAACCTTACAGCGGCGTCCTCTAGTTCGAGTCTCCCTATGGCCGTGGCTGTGTCAGATAGTATGGACAACAGCGGGAGTGTTATCGCCAGCGAGAGTCAAAACAAGAACCACTTGAAGAACAACCAGGCAGTCACGGTCGGGAGTTTCGCGCAGGCGGTGGTGAACCTGAAGGCGAAGATTCCGACGAGGCCGGCGAGGTTTGCGAGTGGGAGCTGGAGGAGCCGGACGTCTACTGGTGCGAGTTCTTCGAGTGGTGGGTTTCTCCTTTTTGTACCTTGCCTTTACTGTATTGTGACTGATACTTAGGATGTGTTGTCGCTTTAGGATAGTGCCTCTGCTCGTATCAAGCATGGATCAAGACTCATACCGGATTACGCAGCGCAGAATGGATTGGATTGGACTCTTTGGATATGAAACTTTGAAGTACGATTGGCTCTATTGGACTCTTTGGATGGGAAACCTTCAAGCACCATTAGCTCTCTTGGATACTGGATACCCTGGTTTGGCCTCGGGCGACTGGAGCGGTTCTCTGCGAAGTTTGGAAACTGTGAAGCTGCGGTCATCGATTGCATCACCCGTTCATTTAAGCATTCACTTTGTTGGTTTTACGTTCACTGTACACCTGTTGTTAATTATCCGATCTCTCCGTTGGTGCAGTTAAGCTGTCACTAGATATCCTTCTAGCTTGACAATGTCTCCACTTTTCCGAATTTGAGTCACGTATATTGGAGTACGACATTTCGACTTTCAACGGACAGATTGACCATCCGACGACGGATATTCAGGGGGGTCGGAGGGAGAGTGCTCCGAGGTTTGCATCTTGGATGTGCGTCGTTGGGATCACAGCGATCATTTCACAAGTGCTGTTATCACATGTGGGGTGATGAAGGTGATCGGGCGCCTCCACGTGGCTCTCAACCATCTGTGTCGGGGATCAATGTGGCGGCGAGCCTCTTTACTTCGACTTGCACACTCTGAGAAATGCACAACGCACGCTGTTCGCAGATGCAAGTTCACTGTAGCGCACGTGTGATGGTAGGGAAGACGTGGAGATGTGATTACTAGGTGGGTACGAACAGATGGAGTGACGGGGAAGCTTGTTCTTTGCAGATGATGCGCCGAGAGTGACAGATATGGGCAGAGACACCAATTGCAACTGTCATCCAGTTCATACAGCCCCTGCGATTAAAGCCTGCGAATACAGAACAAGGCTTGGCCTCATCCCATGCTCTCCCGGCCCATCACGAGACATCTGACTCCTCCCACCACCGCTCGTCTGCTAGTGTCCCGAGGACAGCCAAGAACCCGCCGTCCACACAGCCGAGGACTCCACCCCAGTATCGCATCTCCGAGTCTATCTTCGACGCCTGCCGCTCGCGCAGAGTACAAGTATCCTGGCCCTCGGTCCCAGATCTGTCTTGCCCACGTCCCGACTTCTTCTGGCTTTCACTCGACGAGTGCACCTCAATTGCAAGCTCAAGCTCTGGTAGCAGAAGCATCGACTCATTCAGATAGCATTGGCAAGATGGTGACGAGCTTGGATTCTGCCACCGCTGCTACATTGAAAGGCAGGACATTGGTGTTGTGCTTTGACGGCACCTCGAACCAGTACGACGGAGATGTGAGTGCCCTTTACCTCCAGTATACATTGTGTCTAATGGCTACGTTGAGCACAGAACACTAATGTCGTCAAGTTTTACTCCCTTTTGAAGAAGAATATCACCGACGAACAGCTATGCTACTACCAAGTGCGTTCTCCACGCATACATCCAACTCCCCAACTCCTCACTGACCTCCCTCCTTCCTTGAAGCCCGGCGTAGGCACCTACTTCCAACCAGGCGTCGTCGCCCCCGTCTTCCAGTGGTGTGCAAAGGTGCTGGACGAAGCCGTCGCCTGGTAAGTTCGTTCCCTTCATTCATTCCTTTCTCACGCGTACCCGCTTCCCATCTTCCTCCATCTTCCCCGCTACTTCTATCTGCGTCTCATCGGGCTTCTGTTTCTCATGACACGATCGATGCTCACTGCGGACTGACTGCGTCACCAGGTACTTGGATGCTCACGTTCGAGGGGGGTACACGTTCCTCATGCAGAACTGGCGGCCGGGTGACAAGATTTGTATTTTTGGTGAGTGTATGCGCATATATTCGTGCATGCATGTGTTCGTAAATTAACATACAATGTTTCTAGGTTTCTCGCGAGGCGCATATACCGCACGCGCTCTCGCCGGGTTCATCCACAAGATCGGGCTACTGCCCAAAGACAACCCTGAACAGGTTCCTCTAGCATATAAGATGTTCAAGAAGACGGACCCGGCGAGCGTGCAGCTCGCGGCGGGGTTCAAGCAGACGTTTTGTCGCAGTGTGCAGATCGAGTTTGTGGGTGTTTGGTGAGTAAAGCGGAATACGAGACATTCGGAGATGGATGGGAGTTATAATTCTAACTAGTGTCCTGATATAATTTATAGGGATACGGTGGCGAGCGTTGGGTTGTTGATGAGCAAGACTTTACCATTCACGACTACCAATACGACGATCAAGACATTTAGGCACGCATTGTCTTTGGACGAGGTACGTGCGCCAATAATCAAATATGAATAATTACTAACGACAAACTTACCATGCAGCGACGCGCGAAATTCCGTCCGAACCTCTACCACAGACTCTCCCCAGACGCCACCCGAACCGTACACGACCTCAAAGCCGAAATGGGCATCGACGACCTCCCCGAGGACGACTCACTCTCACCCTCACCCGCCTCTCCCACCTCCATCTCCGCCATGAACCCCCCGCAACCTCTCTCCCCCTCCTCCCAGAACCCCTCCTCCACCGGCAAGAAACCCGAGAAACAGAGATCCACCACCACAACACAAGAGGTCGGCACACCCCCAGGCTACGTCCGCCCGCGCGGCATCGGCGACGCCTGGCGTCCGTTCCCCAACGTGCGGCGCTGGGCGCGAAGGGGGAGCCACAAGCGCGCGAAGGAGGAGAAGGAGTATCAGGGGAGGCATAAGAGTAGGAAGCAGTTGAGGAATATGAGCGCTGTGGATGATCCGAGTGATGATTTTGTGGGGTTGACGGATGTGCTTGAGGTTTGGTTCGCTGGTGGACATGGGAGTGAGTATTTTTTTTCGAGTATCTTCAGCTGAGAGCAATGGCTGACTTGTGGTATGTGCGTGTTTGTTAATTAGATGTGGGAGGCGGGGCCACAGCAAACAGCGCAGTCCACGCGCTCTCAGACATACCCCTCCGCTGGATGGTCCGCCAAGTCGTCCAAGCACAATGCGGCATCCAATTCGACAACGACGCCATCGCGCGCGCCGGCATCCCGCTCAACACCATCCTCGGTACCGGGTTCGTCACGCAGGGTCTCGAGGTCGGTGGTATTGGTGCTACCACGATTACTACTAGTCCGGAGAGCGCGTCGTTGAAGGGTGGGCAGGATAGGAAGGGGAAGATACAGCCTACGTTGCATTTCTTTGCGGAGCCGAAGGAGAAGAGGGAGACTTTGAAGGCTGCTGTGAACGAAAAAGGTCATGCGGATGTGGGAGTTAGTGAGGTAACGACGTCGGAGGTGGTGGGTTCTTCGACGGACGAGACGAACAAGGTCGTGCGGAAGCCTGTTCCTCCGATAGTGGGAGAAGGAGACGAGGAGGTGAGGAGGAGCGAGGATAGTGGGGCGACGCATAGCAGTACTGGCACGGAGATCGACGCGATGCAGGCGATTGACGACGAGCTTGTGCAGAATAAGTGGTGGTGGATACTGGAGGTCGTGCCGACGAGTTATACGTATCAGGATGGGAGGGGGGAGTGGCATACCAAGTGGGGGTGAGTGTCCTCTTTTCTTTTCGACGTTGAACGCGTTTCGGTTGTTGTTGGCGAGGTTTGCTGATGATTTGGTGTGTGATGTAGACTGCACCTGGGTAAAGGCCGCCATATCCCGGACAACTCGCCCAAGTTCCATGAGAGCGTCAAGGAGAGGATGGAGAATCAGGAGTTGAAGTATACACCTCGGGCGAGCTGGAATAAGGGGACGGAGACGTACGTCTCTTGAGAGGCTCCCTGTTCCCTTACTCGCATACTCGCATGTTCGTCTCTCTGGTGGATCCCTCGGCTTCGTCCATCACCCCAGCAAAGTATCCTATCCTTATCGCCTAACGTTTATGTCCCTCCACCGGTCCACGCTCAAAGACCATTCGCATACGACCACAAGCCACCGCCCCAGCTCAAAAGGCTCCTATAACGAATATTCTGGTATAATCACGACCCCAACTCGAAGACTATTACGACTCGCTATAATCTTCCGACTTACTACGACCCCCCGATACCCACGACTTAATGAATGCAAACCCTCGTCACGATACTTCCGGATCAAGATGTTGGTAACGATGATGGCTTTCAGGAACGATTACAACGACTCTCAATGATTTCTTCATGTGTGGCACGACCGGCATATCTATTTATTATTGTAGCCTCCTTGCACGAATGGACTGGCTGTAATGATCATGAATCGACGATGTACGCATGCACATATGGATCTGCGAGCCTGATGAGTTCAACTATACATAGCACGAGGTGGGTCAGTCTGAGAGACTAGGTGAGGTTTCATTGTTTCGTAGGACGTTTGTCAGTAAGTAATATACACGTGGCGGGATTCGAGATTCGTACGTGTGGGGGTTGTACACAAAAATTACTTGTCGAAAATGGGAGCCTACTTATTTTCAGTTTTCTTTCATGGTTTGCCAGTTACGGTAACTATTTCAGCAGGGTAATACTATGCTGTTACGGCTTGACTCCCGTATTCAAGTTCTTTCTCGAGTCCTTCGCGTTCGCTACCACCTGCGTACCAATGATCACTATGGCGGCGTGTCGTCGTTCAGTTACGTCGGATCTAGGTGAATCACGACGAGCACTTACCCAACACCAACCTCCGACTCCGAGAATGATTGCGTAGCAAGTAAGTCCTGGACAACAAGACTTGGGGGGGTTGACCCAACTGGGGGCGCATGAGCGACCGGAATCAATACAATCACTGGCGCTTTCGAATTCGGCTCGTAACATTTCATTGGTGACAGGTTTGTCTTCTCCATGCTCGTAAACAGTGGACGAGCCCTCTGGGGTCTCGGAAGGGAACGACCCGTCACCAGACAGCGTAGGTGTTTGATCACCATTTGCGGCCTCAGTGCGAGCCGGCTCTGCTTCACCTACGCTGTAGCTGACAGGGAGACTGCTGTTATCAAATTGTTGGTCTGGTACAGAACATTTAATTAAGGACAGTTTAACTGTGCAGGGTGAAAACGTACTGCTGAGACCCGCGATGGGGGACATCATCAGAGGATCCTGGGGGTTGCCTCTGAGCAGAGGGGCACAGTCGGAGCTCGAAGCAGCAGCGGATGCTGAGACGATAAAAGTGACGAAAATAGCGAAAGTAGGGAAAGAAGACCTCATGGTGCTGATATACCTGCCTAGGGTCGCTATCAGACGGTGGTCTTATATATCATTCTCAAGGTATCCTAACTCTCATCGCTCGTGGTGTCGTGGCCTGTAGCTGTCCATTGGAGTGTTTAGTACTTCATGCGGTATTCCTCCGAACTCAGTTCTATACAGCGACCGTGAACGATTCTCTGTATCAACCAATGCTTCCTAAAGTTTTGATTTTCGTTGCGAAGCCTTCAATATAGCCCTCTACTATACGGCTTCCCTCATCTCTTGACTCCACAAGACCGTCAAATCTAGTTTTTAGCAGCAAATGGAAACTTACATGTCACTTGTAATCAGCACCCAGAGATCGCAAGGACGGTGAACATATGCATGTTGCATCATGTCTAAGGGAGAGAAAGATTATATATACACCGGCACTAGACTTCGTCATCATTGGCAGCAGGTCAGGCTGTGAAAATGTAATTAGCTATTTTTCCTTTTGGTAGTACACACCTATTTGTGGCCAAGGACACCGCGAGCGTAAGGTATCTCGTCCAGAGAACGCCGCTCTTGCTGGGAGAAAAACTTAAACTCTCTGAACCGGCTTTGTCATTGCTAATGGAGAGATTGAATCTTGTGCAATGTAGTGATAAGTTCATAGTTATAGGGGCTGAGCGCTGAACTCTGATTGCTGACTCGGAGCTTTGAACTTTAAGAGAAGGATTCTGGTTTAGTAACTTTACCTGTGTGAAGTATCGGCGTTCTTCGGCGCTTGGAGACGAGAGAGATGTCGAGTAGGCTTCGAGGATAGTCGATAACACGGGAAGGTTGTCTTCAAACTCGAGCGAGGAGTGAGTAGTAATGAGTTTCCGATTCGAAGGTCTTGCTCTTTCTCGTTGTAGATACAGAGTATTTATACTAAGCCACGGCTAATCTGAATAAGCTGACTATTTGCAATGTGAAAGCACGTATCTACACGCGTCGAGAGATGAGACGATGATAAGTGAAAGAAAAGGTACAGATAAGAAGTATGATGATTGAGAGTACAAAGAACGAACACAGCATATCTACGAAACAAAAGAAACATGAGGCAATCCCATGTGCGGCATGGGCACTGCGAGTTACGAAAGGAGTGGCGGGTTGCGCTGACGGATGAGTAATCGAGTAGCGGGAGGCTACACGAGGGGAGACGTCCGTATGGACGTCGAGTCGCATGTCTGATGGCTTGACGTCAGACATGTCCGATCACCGCCCGGGCGTTGTACGTCCATCACTGCCTTATCGGGAAGTCGATCCTGATGGTGGGTGTCAGTCCTTACAACCTGGCACTCTAACATGTGATAGTGCGTATATATTAGGCGGCCTGCCGGAAACACTAGTACTACGAGACGTCGGGCAGACAAAAGAACATAAAGACATTCTAAATATTTTCTGAGAGACAACCAAGGTACAAGAGATGACGGTAGGAGTATGCGACGTTCGGTAGACAGTCACTTACATAAGCGTAGGCGCTGTAACCTGCGTAGCAGGGTTACAATTAGTCTGATTCGTTACTAGTAGTACTCGTATATGCATCGATTGAGGCACAGTACTAGATTGTATCCCTTGCTTTTGAGCATGAGTAACTCTACATAGCACGAGGCGAGTCTTAGTCTGAGAAACTTATTTTTTCTGAGTTTTCATCATTTCATCATTTCATGGGACGTTGGTCAGTAAGTACAGACACGAGATCCTGAGCCCCGAAGGTTGAAATTGTCTACTCTGCCTCAGGGAGACTAGTCAGTACCCTGAGATCCGCATTTAAGCCCATATGTACTATATGGCGACATTTGATATCTACACGTACGACTCGAGAGTTATACACACCAAAAGCACTTATCAAAAACGAGAGCCCACTGATTCTCTGCTTTCTTTTATGGCTTGCTATTTACGATAACTATTTCGATGCCACTTCCAGTTGCTGCCTCGGCTTAATTTTCGTATCCTCCCTCGAGTTCTTTCAGTTCGTTACACCCGCATGCCAATGATTACTGTGGCGCGTGTCGTCGTTCAGTCATGTCATATCTAGGTGAATCGCGACGAGCACTTACCCAACACCAACCTCCGACTCCTATAATGATCGGGTAGCAAGTGAGCCCCGGGCAACAAGATTTGGAAGGCTTGGCCCAACCAGGCAGACATGAATGACCCGAGTCAATACAAGAGCTGGCGCTTTCTAATTCGGCTCGTAACATCTCGCTGGTGACAAGTTTGTCTTCTCCGTGCTCGTAAACAGTGGACGAGCCCTCGGTGGGGGTCTCGGAAGGGAACGACCCGCCACCAGACAGCGTAGGTGTTTGATCAATATTTGCGGCCTCAGTGCGAGCGGGGACTGCCCCGCTTACGCTGTAGCTGTCAGGGAGACTGTTGTTATCGAATTGTTGGTCTGATACAAAATATCGCGGTGGGGTTACTTAAGCTCAACTGTGCAGGGTGAAAACGTACTGCTGGGGCCCGCAATTGGGGACATCATCAAAGGATCCTGGGGGTTGCCCCTGAGCAGAGGGGCACAGTCGGAGCCCGAAGCAGCAGCGGATGCTGAGACGATAAAGGTGACGAAGACAGTGAGAGCGGGGAAAGAAGTCCTCATGGTGTGGGAGCTGGTCCTTTGGTCCTACAGCTTGGATAGGGCGCTGATGCCTGCCTAGAATCACTGTCAGACAGCGGTCTTAAATATACCTTTCAGAGCACATTAACGCTCGTAGTATCGGGGCCGGTTGGTATCCTTGGAGTATTTTGGGGTCAGGAGTATACTCCAGCCCATCTCGCCGGTGAATGTAAAGCACTTCTTCCGACGTCCATTATGTACAGAGACCATGAACGCTAACCATAGGATGACGACTTGGATTTGTCTGTGTTATCTTGCAATACCTTCTCGAGTTCTACTGCTTGCTGCGAAAGCTTCTCGATGTCGCCTGCTACACGGTCCCGATTACCTGTTGAACCTCAGAGCCCGTCTATAATCAGTGCGCAGAGATCACAAGGACAGTGAACACAGTGCGTCATGCATCATGTCTAAGGGGGAGAAAGATTATATACATACTAAACTTCGTCATTACTGGCAGCAGGCTGTGGTGATATTTCTTTTTGGTACACACCTATTCGGCGTGGCCAAAGACATCGCGAGCGTCAGATACACTGTCAGAGAACATCGCTCTGTCTAGGTGAAAAAATTCTTTGCGACCCGGCTTTGCCATTGCTAGTGGAGAAACTAAATCTTGTGCAATGCAGTGATAAGCTCATAGTTATAAGGGCCGAGCGTTGAAACCTAAAGAAGGTATCTGGTTTAGTAATACCTGGCACCAACTCCATGTGGTCATACTACTCTCCAACATGCGATAATACGTACTAGTTTGACTCGCTACTAGTATATGCACCGATTGAGGCATATTACCAGATTGTATTCCTAGCTTCTGAGGAACTGTGTCATTGTAGAGTTCAAGGGTACATTCTTCTTGCACCTTCTGTCAACATACGTTCGTGGTTTCGACCTGTTTCGCAATACAGTAAAGTTCCGAGTCAGACCGATCTGGAAGAGGGGTACGAGAAAGCACTAAATGTATCCCACAGAGTGTCCTACCCCCATATCCTTGAGGTACGTACGAACGCTAACGGCAGCCATGCTGCCATACTAGGTAGTGGTTTCCAACTCGTGCCCCACGGTGGTCCTGCAGCCTCCAAGCCAGTAACCACTGGCACAAGCCACGGCTCTTGATGATGTGGCCCGCCTCAGATCTGCAGAACCTAGAACTTGTTAGAAAAGGCCCATACTGCAAGAGATCCTCCTGCATACCTGGAAGACTACTAGATACTATTGATAAGTTATTTCGACACCGATACTTAAAGTACTTAACAGTGGACATAGACTCGCAAGCGCGCTAGCGATCCACAGGAGACGCCCGACCGTATAAGTTGCTACATGGCTTACGTAATTTTGAACTCGCTACAGTGACCATACTGGACCCCCGCTGCCCCGCGTTACGCGTTACAGTTTGTACCTCACACTCCATAGAAATCACCACTTGACGAGCCACTTTTACTTAATACTTAGCTCCTAAGATGTTGTCTTGAAACTTGGATGGCATTACCTGAACGACAGCGTGCAAGCTGCATTGAAGCTGCCTTTCACGGATGTTGGTGTGTACCTTACTTAATTATCCCCCGGCAGTGACTACTATGACTCGGGCAAGTGCAAGTCGGCGAAAGCCCCAAGGACCTGAAATATTACGCGCAATACGCGCAATAAGCAGAAAATATGGAGAATCGACAAGCCTGATGGAAAGAGAATCGATTTCACATTACAGTAAGAGCGATTCAAAGGCTTATCCTGACGGCTGATCTCCCTTGACCAGCTTGACTCCTCGAGCCGTTTCTGAGTCATATTAAATCCGTGCTTTCGACCGTGACTCCAACACGATGCATGATAGTGGCTAGAGTCTTCACTAGGCAGTGATAGAAATATCGACTCTATCTCTACATCCCCAAACTTCACATTACTCCCATCTCTGACCACCACAAGCGTCCTATGGGTAGCATGCGAGAGTGTACCAGTCCTGATATATTCGGTGAGCTGCAATTTCATTCCAGCAAACATGGCCAGTAACAATCTCGTTTGAATTTTTACACTGGAAGTTCGCCATGAGGGAACTCCTGAAGGTACTCGAGTCTTATGCTGCACGGGTATTGCTTTCAACTCATTCATAGCGGTTTGGTTTTGCACGCAGGTCAGATTGAAGACATCAATGACATCGATTGCTACATCGTCACACCTTCAGTCATGTATCCAAAGGACCAAGTCGTACTTGTGCTGACTAATGTATTTGGAGCCAAGTATATCAAGAATCAAGTACGTCGCTTCCAGCGTCGGCTTGATGACATTGACCAACCCGTCTGAAGCTTATAGCAGACAGCTTCGCAGCAAGCGGCTTCAAGACCATCATGCCCAACCTCTTCCAAGACATCTTACTCCCAGAGATGATGGAGCACGGCAAATGTTTCGATTTTGGAGAGTGGTTCTCGAAGAACGACTTAGACTATTCCACTCCTCGGGTTCACAAGGTCGTCGACGCTCTGAAACAGAGTGGTATCTCTAAGATCGGTGTTGCGGCGTATTGCTATGGGGCTCGCGCAGCGTTCGAGTTGGCGTTCGAGAATAAGGTGGACGTGGTGGTTGCCTCGCACCCGTCTTTTCTTCGAATGCCTCAAGACTTCGAGGTACGTACTTTGTGGGGCGAGTACACTTAGGTGTCCGATGCTGATGTCGCTGTTGTCTCTTTTATTAAGGATTACCTGTCAAAAGCAAAGGCTCCGCTTCTGATTAACAGCTGCTCGGACGACGAATATTTCCCTGCTGCAGCACAAGAACAGGCTGACAAGATTCTTGGTGGAGGAAAGTTCACTCCAGGCTATGTGAGAAGACATTGGAAGGGGTGCAGTCATGGATTTACTATTCGGGGAGATATTGTACGTATTTTCACCGCACTTCTCTCTTGACTATGTGGTGACCTTTGCAATTGTAGGCCGAGCCTCAGGAAAAGATCGGGAAAGAAGAGGCCTTCAAATTGAGCGCAGAATTTCTACATAAGCATCTCTACGGCATATCAGAATCGTCTGGGACCCCTATAGGCTAGCGTTCAGTCCTGCAATCGCGTTACATGATGTTACGCTTCTCTAGGATGCAAATGGTTCACGAGGAATTGACCTACACTGTCGAACAGTCCTCCAGGCCCGCCATAACGCTTCTCTGCATCAGCTACGTAATCCAGTGAATGTTCTGCCCCGTCTACAATACGCAGTACATTCTCAACACCTGCGTCATCTAGTAAGCGATTCATGTTCAGCGATTCCTCCAGTTTGACAGCAGTGTCTGCCGAGCCATGAACAAGTAGTACAGGCGGCCACGAAGGATCGACATTGAATTGAGGGAAAAGAGCAAGATGCTCTGCGGGAATGAGTGGCTTCAGCTTAGCAATTGAGTATTGCGATCCTTCCGCAGCTTCACGCAGCGTTGAACTTAAACTCGGTTCGTGATCGCCGGTATAGTAGTCGAGATATACTCCAAGTTGCAGATAGAGGCGGTTGAGCAACATGCGTGGATTTGCGGGGAAGCCAGGTATGGGGGCATCAGCACCGTGGTACGCTAGCACCGAGTCTGCCGTGGCTTTCAGCCCCAAGGAACGTGGATGTAGAAACTCGGAATACGCAGAGGGATCAAGCATTTCGCGTCCACGTAGAAATATCTCTGTCTTCGGGCGGATGTACTGTGGTGTCTGTGGCGTGTTATTGTACTGTCCAGACAGGAACTTACAGCTCGTCACGCCACTCACCAAAAGGTTTCCTCCCATCGCGTACAGAGCTATGACAGCCTTCGGTCTTGGCTGTGCATGCATTACAGCGAGGTACGCGCACAGTCCCCCAGCACTACAACCACTGACAGCGGTGGAGTCGACATCAACTTGAAAGCATTGGTTTAGAGAGCGTAATTCAGGGTTAAGATCTAGCGCAATGAACTTGAACAGATCTTGTATATCTTGTACGATATCATGACCTGTTGAAGGCGGCAGTAGACGATAATTGGCGGAGAGGAAGGCGAGCCCGGCCGCTGTGACTCGATCTATGGGCTGTAAGCACGACAAGAATACGTATGTTGAGATCCCATTCACCTTTCAGCCAGGATGGGAACCAGCTCTGGGTATTTCCAACGGTAAGTCCACCGCCATGAAAGTTGACCACAAGTGGCAGCATCGCTGCAGAATCCGCCTCCGAGTCGATTGGGACCGGAAGAGCAGGAGGATAGAGGTCGAAAGTTATATCAACATCACCCACTTGCTTGTAAACGAATGTCAGGGGACCCATCTCGTTCGCTTTCAGGTTTCTGAATCCTAGAATATATGCATTAAGCAGTGCTCGTTGCTTTTTCGGTCGCTGTCGTTCACTGCATGCTGGTAGTTCGGAACCAAGGGTGTTGGATGCCACAATATTATAGACGCTCAAAACGCAGCGAGCTTGATAAAAGGGCTTGGATTCGGGATATGGATATTACGGTAATCTTTGTGAAAGAAGTTGAATATTGCGTAGAAGACGTCAATCAAAATGTGGTGAATTCGACAGTAAAAAGAATTTTGGTGGGAGAGCTTCGGGTATAAGTAGGACTGGTGCCAGCATAGAGATAGTGAGACACGATATCGTAAGGGTCGTATTTGAAACAAGTTTATGACCAACATCTACTCGCGCTGCTTGGGTGGATGCCAGCCCCCTTTTACGCTGCCAACGCAGCTGTTGGTGTTCAACTCGATATGTCTCTGCAAAGCGTCCGTGCGACTGAAGATCCTACCACAGCCGCCAACCATGTGTCTACCGTAGAACGTCTTGATTGGTGCGTTCGAAGGGATCAAGCCCCTCCACGGTCCTTGGTTTCTCATCTCCACAGGAACACCACAGCAGACTACAGCACCACTGACCCGACTCGGATAGTGAGTGTTGACGTGACGCTTGAAGTCGACTTTGCGAGAGGCCTTGCAGACGTGACCGCACGTCTCACAGACGAAGTCGCCGTTCGCGTTGGTCGACTCGTAGTTCGGTGTTCCTCTCCCTTCGGCGCGACGACCGGGTGCTCGAATGAGTAGAGAGGGATCAGCAACAGCCTCATATGCTTCGGTAGATGGTTGGCGGGAAGAGGAGGTGGAAGGTCGAGTAGTACGGGAAGGGCGAGAGGTAAAGTGGTTGGATGAAATTGCTGCAGAGCGAGTCTTGCGAGTAGAGCGGCGGGGAGGGGGAGGTGCAGAGGAACCAGTGTACTCATCGCCGTCGTCTTCATCTTCGTCGTCAGTCTCACCCTCAGCATCCATGTCGGAATCGTACTCATAGTGCGTCTCAGAGGGTGAGCCGTGACTATCGGAGTGATGGACAGGACTGGGCGAGTGGAGAAGTTGAGGGGAGACAGTGAGTGGCGGAGAAGATGAGTCGGAGGCAAGGTCAATGGGATGGGGGGTCATCGGAGAGTATGGCACGAAGTTGGCCCCACCAAACGAATAGTCGTCACAGTTGGTGGCAAACTTTATCGGTGGCATGGGGTCGGTGTAGGGACTACAACAAGATCCAGTTAGCATAGATTCGAGGGAACATCCCGAGCGTACTCACCACGGAGACCGTGACCGGGGCTGATGAATAGTATAATCGAAGTAGTGGTCCTTGAAGTAAGAGATATCCCCAAACAAGGGTGACATGTCTGCAGCGACCTGCGTACTGTCAGGAGCAATCGTCGGTGAGGGACCAGGCGAAAGTGACCTGAACGAGAGAGGAGAGTGGTTGGGGGACATGGGTTCGATATCCATGGCATTTGGGTATGGAGGTGACCCACTCAAGCCATCATAGACGGACTTGAGATGGAGAGAGTCATCGTATAGGGAGGGGAGGAAGTTGGTCAAGTGTTCGTGCGAGTACTGATCCATGATGAGAGTGGATGGATGGCGAGTGAAGGGCGGAGAGCTGGAGGAGTGAAGCGTTGCGTGAGTGGCGGGTGCTGCAGAAACACGTCCATATCCATAGGCCTTTTATACGCGAGAGCTGGGGCAGAGCCAAAAATCGTCTGTGAGGGTTGCTGTCAACCTTGTCTCGGCATTGCAGCACTCTCGGTGCCACTTGTCCCTCGAATTGATGGCAGGACTGCCTTATCAGGTAAAGCGCTGTGATACGTGAAGGGGTCCCAGGGCGTCTGTGCCATGATGTTCTAGTAACGGGGGGCTATTGTCGCACGGCGATGCATAGATCAGCTCTATCGGACTCTCCTGTGATCGCGTTATTGAATGTGACGCACGATAATGCCGGGTGTACTCACCTCTCGCCCTTGTTCGCGCCTCATGCCTGACATGTGCCGACCGTCTAGTAACCCGAGAAGGATCTGACAGTGCCTCATGTTCTGTCCACAATCACCTCCTTTGAAGAAGAAATCACATATCATGC
>JAXQGX010000142.1:0-19929 GCA_037040455.1 Irpex sp. P115-07
GGGAACTCCCAGTCGATCTCATCCTTGATGTCAGACATGGTGATGAAAGCGGTGACAACACCTCCCCAACGTCCCGTCTTGACTGAAGAAGTGATCAGTTATGAGACGCAACTCTGAGCTAGCAAATACTTACGGCGAGCAGTTATCGTGCCGTAGTGCACATATCGAGTGGAGCTGAGACGCGTGCCACCATTGGCTTCAGTCAAGAGCATTCCCAGCTCACCACCAGAGGAGTTGGTGTTCAGGATGTCTCCCTTGTCCAAGACCCAATCGAAGGCCGTAGCGTTGCCATCGTAGTGAGTAGCATTCATGGCGATACGAGACAAGTCTGCAAATTTATGCTAGAAATAGCCGTGAGATTCCTTGCCAAATACAGGTGGCCCAAGAGCTTACGGTCGCTGGTTCACAAACAGGGCTCGGCGAACATGAGTCGAGGGAGTGGGAGAACAAGGGATTGCAGCCCCCGAGGCAGAACTACAATATGACCGGTTAGATGGAGGTACGCAGCTATGCTTAAAGTACTTACGCTTCCTGAACCACAGAAACCGTATTCGCCTTCGTGCACAATAAGTCAGTCTTTCATACTTGAAAGTAGTTCCCAATGTGACGTACTACAACACGGAGCATCTGCACCACATAAGCTTGTGGCATTACTAGTTGGAAAGTGTTCGTTTAGAACATTTAAAGGCCATGAAGAGAGCATAAAACTTCGTACCAGGTTTGTCCTCCCTGGGCAGAGACCGGGGCAATATAGGTGGACAAAAGGCCAGCAACGGCCGCCAGTGTAACAAACATGTTCAAGTTAGACAGTGAGAGACAGTGAGGGAAAAGACAGTGGCGGTAATTTGTCGACTCGTAGGGTATATAAAGAGTCTGAGGTCGTGGTTTGGAAGAAAGAAAGGCAACGGCTGTTGTCCGCCGTGTGCAGGCTTGTGGTCACTTGGCTTTGTCCCGTCATGAATCTCCGTTTGGTGGCAACCCAGGTTCGGATCTCAGATCCCATCAAGTCAGATCGCCGTAAGTAAACGGGCGCGCGTCCGAATTAGGCAGTCCTCGCCGACGCCACAATCTTCAACCATGTTTGCCTCGTCGGTACAGCCTCCTCTGGTCTCGCTGCTGTCTACGACATCTTCGAGGTGCCTAGACTTGTTCTGTACATCCACAGATTCCTCTCTGCCCTCAGATTCATTTGTCTGTCTTCTTAACGATGCATCTTCGGATCCCGAACCACCCGTCCCAGCAAAATTGATTTCACCTCCCACCATCGTCTCGGACGATGACGGTGATGATCCTCAAGGACGCGCTCTAGACCAAACTGTTTTGCACATTCAGTCACCGACCTTGCGTACGACATACATCCGCTGCCCCGATTTGAGCGGTCGCGACCTCTGTCTCAAGCATCCATGGTTGCACTGTCAAGTCAGAAATCTGGGCAGAGAATGGTCGTTTGAAGTCGGTATCGTCGACAGAGCTGGAAGAGCGGGGACTATACGCTGCTCCACATTTCAGGTATTACATACTCTTGAACCCATGTTTTGATGCTTACCGTGGCCCATGGGCATACATCATGATCAAAGGCTTTTGAAGTCTCCGTACTCTTGTATTTTGTGCCCAGCTAATCATGCATATGTTCATCACATAGAAAGACCCGGCTTTGAAGATGACGTCTCCGCCTTTGCTGCACCTACCACTGTCGTTTCCAAAGGCATCAAGTCGTCCACTCACTGCCTGGGCGACCATAAATATCAATATACCTTCTCTACTGGGCCACTTCTCCTCTGTATCACTCATCACCACCCAGGACGCCGGTTCCGATCAAGAACACGATGAGAGATCCCACCCCCAGAGAACAATCACAGTTCCAGTTCCATCAGGGACATATTCTCACATCTCGTATGTGAAAGTCTATGCCACTTGTCGGTTGAGGAGAATATGGTTGAGCGAGGCAGGTCCTAGTCAAACGTTGCCTGTCGAATTCGATTTATACGGGGAGTAACATTAGCAAATGATGATAGCAGGGATATACACTATGTACAGGCTTTCCGAGAGATGTGGGAGAAATATTATGGGATGAGAAACATATGCTTTACGATATGAAGCAGGAAACAGGAAAGCGTACAAAGCAGAAGACGATAGCAGTTAGGTAGAAGAGTATTTGGCGAGGGCTACTCTTAGGCCACGGTAGGTTGGGCCACAGTAGGGTTATTAAGGTGATGAAGGAAAGACCCCACCGAGGCTTTCATAATCTTCAAGACCTCTCTCTTGCGTACAGGATCATCCGGCAGCTGGCATCTACCTGTGGCCAGCTTGAACAAGTAGGCGAAGTCCGCTTGGACAGTATGAGGCAGCCGACCGCCGACGGCGTTGTTCTTCCGTTTGCCCTCGATCTTTTCCTTGAATTGTTTGGCGAAGTCCTTGGATACGACGTCAGCGCGCTCAACGATCGACATTGGGACGCCGGCGAGATTAGCGACATGTGTTCCGAAGGAGGAGGACGCGACGCCTTCGGTCAGCTTGTATAAGAAGACGAGCTATATAACGCTAGTCAGGCATGCGATATGAGCAGTATGAGATGAGTGACAGACCTCCCGCTTCTCGTCATCCACAAGAGTCGACATATGCATGTTACGTATGTTAGGGTGGTACGCAAAGTCATCTGTAAGGGATCCGTAGTGCGTGGCAAAGAAAGACAGAGCAAGAGTCTGGGATGCGAGTTGGTGCAAGACAGCCTAAAGGGTCTGTTAGTTACTGGTATCGCTATGTAAGGGCGATGGTACTCACTCCCGCAATGGCCATGCCGTCCTACAAACATTTATGAGTACGAGCGTTCTTCATGAACAGTTAATGTGACTCACGTAGGTCGATGTCCCTCTACCGAGCTCTGTAGACGCGAGAGTGTAAGTGAAGGACAAGAGTGGTATCGAATGACATACCATCCAAAATGACTAGAGAGCGAGGAGTAGCATCGCGCAGAATCTTACAGCTGGATTCATATTAGATAATACCCTCACAAAGAGGAAGGAGGTATAGCTTACCACTCGTCCAACTCCACTTTGAAGGTACTGGCATTGGAAAACATGTTGTCATATGCGCCCATACGAGTCAAGATAGAGTCGACAGGACATAACCTGTTACATCACTGAGTCTCCGAAAGTTTGAGCCAGACACACCGATGCTTACCTGGCTCTACTGGCAGGCACTCGCATACCCAGTTGGGCCATTATCTAAGGAGTTCGTATGTCAGCGAATGTTGTCGATTCAACTGATGTGGTTTGATGTACGCACAACTCCGACGGCCGTCATTCGCATAGCCTGTGTTTCTGTTAGATCTCTCGGCCGATGTTATGAAGCACAGTATCGGACATACCGTAGATTTACCGCTAATAAATGACACCGTAGACTCTGTCAGCTCAAGGGCTATACTCAGACAAACGCACGTACCCCATATTTGGCCCTGGTCGAAAACACATGAGTTACAATGGAGTGGTGACAGTGTAAGTACCGGAACTCACCAGTAAGCAAAGCTATCCGCGCAACGTCCCCTCCGAGTTTCACACTATTCGGGATAAAATCACCCCGGAACCCAGCACTGATGCTCAGAGCAGGGTGCCTCAGCTCCTCAAAGTCCACAAACGCAGAGTCGCCCTCGACGAACTCAGGTCTGCACGACGGCTCTCCAAGAGCGATCGACGACCGAGCCAAACTGAAGAGACAGTCCAGCTCAGAAAGTACTCTGATGGCGCGCAAGTAGACACTGCGGTCGATGTCGAACTCTGCGTAGACACGGCTGCGGAAGTTTTTGATGTCGGTGTTGCGGAGCTCTCGAGCTTCTTTTAGGCTGCGGATGTCCGCTGCGAGTTCTGGGACTGTGTAACGAGCGACTGCCTGTGTTTCGTGGAGGTCAGGACAGTATAGATGTGAATATGGATGTTGTTGTCTTTTTACCTTGGTGCTTCCGCTCTTCGTCCAATGACGAGGAATGTTCTTCTGACCGGCCTTCGTTTGAACTTGATAGATGTCCTATTTGAAAGGTTGAGATCAGGCCTTCAGGCGATGTGGAAGAAACCTACCTTGGTACCTTGAGCACTGTGCCAATACTTCAAGTCAAAGCTACAAAATATGGGTTCACACGGTGTCAAGGTTCGGGATACACAACAGACGCACCCGACTTCTCTCTCAAGCTTCTTCAAGCCCTTATTCAGACTCTCCTCGAGACCAGTTATCTCCTTCACGATAGTATCGTACTCTTCGTCTTTACCCTCTTCGGGGATAAGTTCGTCTGCATCTACGTAAGCGCCAAGCGAGCGATTCATCTCAACCACTGAACGACTGGACACAGTAATTCAAACGACTTACTATCTTCAAGCAACTTGAACATCGACTTTACGTGCTTCAAATGAGGCAGTAAATCCGGCGCAGAACGCAATAGGCCTGGGATACTCTTCGACTTGAAAGACTCTGCGGTGTTCGCCATAGCAGCGAGGCCTTTGCTCAGTTTCTTGAAAGACTGCCACGCAGCTGTCAGTTCAGATGGAATCTATTCAAGACAGCTCATACGTACCTCGAGGACTTTCAAGAAATCCTTGACACGACAGTTCCTTGCGTGGATACGTGATACGATTCGTTCGAGGTCGGGAAGGCCCTTTGCGACGTCTGTAAATTCGGCTTCGAACGTTGGGTGGTCGATGAGATCGTCTACAGCATCTAGACTGTAAACCTCCCTCGTTAAATATAAATATTGTCGCAGAGAGATTGGGGCTTTGCGTACCGAGCGTTGATATCCGCGATCTCTCGAAGAGGCATACAGAGCCATATGCGGAACAGTCTTTTACCTATCACGACCACGACATTCAACTCCTGCATCTCCAGAAACAACGGAAAAAAGCGAAACTTACCAGCCGGGGTAACACACTTCCCAAGCAGCTTAATAAGCGTCCCATCATCCGTACCCTCGCTATTCAACAGAACCTCCACATGAGCCAAAGTCTGCCCGTCCAAAACGAGTCCCTCGCCTCTCTTCATAGGGTCGTAGATGTTGAAGTTCTTCATGCTCAGGATGTCTTTGTCGATGTTCAAAGTGCGGAGGTACCTGGCAATGCATTAAGCTAGAAAGTAGAAGTTGTATAGCATGGCTGCTCACCAGATCATAGATCCCAACGCTTCGACCGCGCCAGTATACATGATCATACTCCTGATCGCCTCTGGGACCGACGCGCTCAGACCGTGAGGGATACCCTCCATGTCTGCATCACCGTCCTCCTCTTCTCCCTTGGGGTACAGTACCTTCAGCTCTTTGATCGTATCTTCGAAGGACAAGCCTTCGCTCTCGCGCAAGCTAGTCCAGATGCAGTTCCCGGGTAGGACTGCTTTCAAAAGCCGAGTCGTCGGGACGGACAGATTGCCCTGCATATCCAATCAACAGTAGTGAGTGATATTGATATTTGCAGTGGAAGACGGGAGTATGAACAAATTACCTTGGTGAATATAATCTCCTTCGGCCTCAACTGCCTCAACATAGTCTCCAACCTAGTCCTACAAACATCATCCTCGAAAGCGCTGAGGTTAAACTCGCTCGTCGAGCTATCAAGCACACACAGCCCAAACTTCTGCGTCCCCAACTTCGGATCTTCCTCCCCTTCCTCACGAATGCTGACGCAGTGTCCTGCCTGCTCGTCCGTGAGGAGCGCCTCGTCGACGAGCGTGCCGTTCGTGTACACTTTGTTTAGTGCTCGGCGGACGATCTTGTCTTTGCCTTTGTCCTCTGCTGTACCACCTTTTTTCTTGCCTTTGTCGGCGGCGACGCGCATTTCTGCTCCTAGGGCTGTCTCGGCTTGCTCTACACGTCCTACTTTGTAGCCTGGGCCCTCATCAGTTAGTTGGGATCGTTGCTTGGTAGATAGATGTTTGTAAGCACGCACCTTTTGCTAGGAACTTTGCGGCCCACTGATTGAAGCTTTGTTCGGGAACACCAACCTAAAGAGAGTGAATAACCGAGGCCTGTGTGCAAGGTATCGTGGAAGGTTGGCTTACCATGCTCATCTTCACCCGTTGTGTCAGCTTGAGGTCGAACTCTTGATGACCGATCCGAGCGTCCTCTTCGTACAGCTCAAGGAACTTGCCTTTCTGGAAGAAAAGAACGGTGTCGTAATGGTTCTGCTTGATTTCCCAGAACTGCTCATTCAGTAAGTCAGCTAAAGCCATTATGCCGTCGAAGAATGATGCCGCACTTGTTTCTCAAACGGCGTGAACGTCAGCCAGGCCTTCTTGGGGATATACAAAGTCCTCGGGTCATACCCCGGCTGACCAGGACGCACACCGTCCTTGTCCCGTGGGTCCAACAAAAACTCAAACGGATCCTCCGCGCTCTTCTTGTTCTCCTTCTGCTGCATCATCCGACGCTCTGCAGCCGTCAAGAACATGTCGCTACTCCCCGCTTTCGAGGATCCGGCAGTCTGCAGGGTCGGTCGCTCCGCCTTTGTTTTCTTCTTCCCTGGCTTGGGCTTGGAAACGATGAGATCATCGTCTTCGCCCTCCGAGGATGCTGATGTATGCGCGTAGTTGGAGAGCCGGGATGATGCGCGGGAGGAGGAGGGCGGTAGTTCGTCGTCGTCTTCGTCCACGTCGTCAGGAACGATGAAGTCGTCATCGTCATCTGCATTAGACTTTCGACCTGATTTGTACGCTATTCGTGAGTCTCACTATAAGACCAGCGTGGATGGTCACTGGCAACACTTACGCTTCGGCTTGGGCGCTGTAGTAGGTCTGAACTTCGTGAGACGTTTGCTGAAAGATGTCAACGCTTCATCTTCCTCGCTGTCGTCATCATCAGAGACAAGTGCGGATGTGCGAGCCTTCTTGCTGCGCGCTGCTGTCCATTAGCTCTCACCCGCATATAAGGCACAAAGAACGTACCTGGTTGGCGCTTGTGCGCCGGGGAGGGCTGGTATGCGGATAGACCTTTTTGATACATTTCGGCATCAACATCTGCAGTTTCTTCGTCGGAGTCGTCGAGCACTATCTTGCGCTTCTTGGCTTTCCCAGTCTAATTTATATGAATTGTTGGCAGTTATATCTTGTCCACAGCACAAGCAGGCTACAAGCAGACTTACCGACTTTGCAGCATCCATGTGATCGCTTTGCGTGACTTCCTCCTCATCAACAACCATGTCCACGTCAATTGGATCACTCGTTGGAGGAGTCTCCATGGGGCTACTGGGTACAACCGAGCTACGTGGACTATCGTGTGCTGCAGACCGCTGAGAGCTGCTCTTGAGAGGTGTTGACTGCACGTCGGGTACATCGGAAGAAGGCGCGTCATTCACGCGACTGTCGTTGGTGCTCTTCGTGGTCGTCGACGTCGTCTTCTTCTGCGTAGCATTCTCTTTTGTCTTCGTGCTTGAGCTGGCCGACGCTGCTGCTGGCTTGCTGAAGAACGCCATCAAGCTTTTCTGCTTCATTTTCTCATTAGCCGGGGCCTTTCCAGATTTTGAGCTTCCAGGCGCCATGGTGAGTGTCTAAGACGCGTAAAGTCGGTGGTAGGTTGTATGCGTGGTCCACTGTGGTGGTGAGAGGAAAGCTCGTTAAGCGGTCACGGCGACCGTGACAAGGTGACGCGACGCGACGCGTAGCGCGTATACGTAAATGCTATTCAAGCGCTCACCCTCTCGGCCTATCAGAGTGCGGCCAGGCTCGTTGGGACACTGTCATTCATATCAAGAACTTGTGACTAAATATGTGAATATATTGATGTTTTGGATTACTATGATGTTTGCTAGAAGTCACTACATATTATAAAAGTACGTCCGTGGGTATCATAAGGAATAAGGAAAGCTCGTGATAGTCTATGCGGAAGTTGCACGTTTTGATTTCGAACGGATGACCTTTCCGTATCGGTAGAATAAGAAAGGTATCGGAATCTGCAGAGCCGGTCACCGATCAGTCTCGCGTGTTTTCAGAAATTAAACAGCCGACTTACCATAGCAAGAGAGATGAACGCCCAAACACTAGCTGCCCAGCCGTTCCCAAGATTGTGATACATGGCAGTGATAAACAACGGCATAGCAGCCCCTGAGCCAGAACGAACGACAGTTTTCGCGGCTAGGGCAGAAGCCACATAACCGGGGAAAGCGTCGATGATGTAGGCATTGGCGGAGAAGTAGATGACGACCATTCCGAAACCGAAGGGAATACCAGAGCTGACTGGGCCGACCCAGTTGCCTCCTCCAGGCATGACAGCCGGTGGTGCAGTCCAACCGAAGATAAACATGGCTGTCGATAATAGGTATTAGCAAATAGGAACTCCGCAGTAGATGAGGAATAAACGTACATATTGGCACCCAAATTGAACCAACCATCATCCCCAACAGACGATCTTCAGGCTCAGCCTTCCCGCCCCTAGCAGCCGCTCGTCGCATATAATCCCTCTGTAGCCACGGCATCACCGCGAGAGCCATTCCGAGACCAATCCAGACGGAGATAAACGTGAGGCCCACAAGACCATCGTTCCAATGATAATCGTCGCCGAACACCACGGGGAAGCTGAAGAAGAATGCATATAGCAGACCGTATATGAGGGCAATGTACATCGACAGGAGTAGCAGGATAGGCTCGGTGACAAGCATCTCTATGAGGGTTGTTAGTATTTGTTGATCATGCGTACGTAGAGCTGATAATACTCACCGAAGGGGCGGATGAGAGTGTCTTGCATCATCTGAGAGAACGGCACCTTGAACAGCTCCTGTTCGGTACAGATATTCTTGTCGCCGGTCTCCTTCCTCAACGCGACCGCTCGTCTCTTCAAGATTATAGGTGCGTATGTTTCCGGCATTGTGCACTTGAGGAGGAACATAACACCAGCAAAGATCATGGAAACCTAGGACCGGGCGTTACGTGTCAATCGCATGCAACACTCAATGGTCGTACTGTATATTGCTCACCCAAAATATCCATCGCCAGCCGACAGTCTCACCGACGAATCCACCGACGATAGGACCAAGGACAGGTCCACCGTAAGGAGCCGCAGCGAACAGCGCGATAGCAAACCCACGCTCTTCGTTATCCCAGATGTCAGAGATAGTACCACCAGCAAGTGTCAGCGGCGAAGACGCAAATATACCGCAGAAGAACCGGCAGATGAGGAGAGTCTGGATGTTCTTTGCGACGGCGCAGGGGATGATGAAGATGACGTATATGATGCCTGGTATTATCCAGATCACTCGACGACCGACGATTTCGCTCTGTCGACAGGTATAAGTACGTGTACGATGCGATGAAAGGGGGGGTGTAGACTTACGAGAGGAGACCATAGGAGTGGTCCGAGACCGAAGCCTACTACCATGAGTGAAACGCTTAGGGCAGTGACGACGTTGCCGACGTGAAATTCATGCTCGATGTCCCTGAAGTCGCCAGTCACGACGGCAGATGCGAAAGCGACTTCGACGACAGAGAATGCGCAAACGAAGGTTATCCCTATAAAAGGAGCAGACGGTGAACATTGATCCCTATCACAGAAGACTATCGGTACTTACACCACTTGTACCACTTCGGATGATTTCTAGGATCCTGGGGATCATCCGGAACGAACGTAACAAGCTTAACATTCTTCAGCTCCCTAGCCTTCTCAGGATCCGTCACAGCAGGCGGAAACTGCAACGGCAAATGCGAGGGTATAGGCCTGAGAGCCTGCTGCGCCGAGACAAAACCAGTCCTCGACACAACACGATACTCCTCCGTAAACCCACCCTGGTCGATATTCGTACTCTGGAACGGGAAACTCAGATCGGGGGCGTTGGGGTCGTGCATAGGAGGCGTCATGGGCTCGGCAGCTTCGCCGCCATCGTCGAATGTTCGTTCTGAATGCGCACGATGCTTCTTCTCGCCCTCGTTCTCAGCGATTGTTGAAGTGGTGCTCGATGCTACGTCCATGATTATTATTGGTTAGTGGCGGGAGAGGAGAGGAGGGGAAGAGGAGGGGGAGGAGACCAAAAGCGGAAAAGGGGAAAGGGAAAGTGCAGAAAAATAGGAGAACAAGCTCTTTATTTAAAGGAGTGAGAGGCGGGGCCACGCGGGATGTATGCAGCGCCATAGTATGGAGAATACGATGGACGAGCGGCCGCCCACGACGATCATTGTGTGTGCTCCGACGACTGAGCGCTTCCGAGCGCAAGTGACGAAAAGAGCGATTGGTACCGAGGCGATCGAGATCGGGCACCTACAGATCTCGGGTACGGTCGGAAATCTGGGTCGGGTGAGGTCGAGGAAGTCGACGACGCACATCGCGCTGTGAGTATTTTTGGAGCATTGTCTATCAACTAATCGCGGAGGTGAAGTAAGCCATAGATTAGGTGTATGTAGTAGAATGTAAAGGCGGTATTACAAAGCCTTGAAGTGGCCGTGCGCGTGAGATATACGGCGAAGGGCGGGTACACGACGGTTATTGCTCTGTAAGGAAGACGTCACCAGTTGTATTGACTGTAGATGCATGGAGATAAGCATACGACTTACATCCTCTCCAGCACGCCAAGCCACAGTCGGTTCTACCCACGAATCCGAAATCCGCTCACACAAACACGATGGGACCATCATTGGTCGACGGCTCGTACCGCATCTCAGGCATCACGCCGTTCCACCACGACTTCGCGTCCAACGCGTTCTTATCCTGCGACTGGAGCTTCCGAACAGCGACCACCGTGCCATGTGCACAGCGTATGTGCACTGATTTGCTGCGCGGGTCGTAGATCGCCAACCCCGATTCGGGGATAAGTGACACCAAGGAGTCCGTCGGGTTTTCGACTACGACAGGGTCATGGAGTTGCACGGTTTTACCGGTCTTGAGTCTCGCATATACGGCTTTCTGGATTCGGACATGCAGTTGTGAGCGCTTGTTTATCATACCCGTCTGGCCACTCAGATGAGATTACATTACACACCTGATGAGAAATGCCTTTGTGACGTTGCACGACAGCATGTGCTGTCATGCATCGGAAATCTAATAGGCCGTCTTGGCCTGTGATGAGTGGCGCGCGTCGAGCACCCTCGATGACTTGCTGTGGGGTAGAAACAGCCTATGAAAAGTGATCAGTTGGAACAAGGACAGTACATCCCATCAGTGGTATTTGAACGTACGGTGCCCGCCATCATCTGGCGGAGAACATCCACCAACGTTTTACCCCCTTCTCGCGCGAGCGTATCTCGCAGTGTTGCAAACGTGACATCCTCTGGAACAGACTACGCAAGGTTAATGGACCTTCCAATAAGGTAAACCTGGATGGCTTACAAGCTTTCGTTGCCCCCAGATATCTCCAGAGTCAATGCCCTTCTTATACTCTGTCATCTCTATCACGCAAACCCCTGTCTCCTTCAAGCCATCTATCAGCGTGTACTGAAGCGGCGAGGGGCCACGGTAGACAGGTAACAAGGAAGGGTGCACGTTCAGTCGTCTCCCTGGTTGGAACCGTTGTATGAGCGAGTTGGAGAGGATACGTCCGAAAGAGGCGGTGATTAGGAGGCGAGAGGGAGACAGCGGGGGCTGGTCAAAGGGGGGCGGAGGCTATGGTTGACGCGATAATTAGCGCAAGCGAGAAAGGTAGCTGTGGACGGATGGGACCTGCCAGTGTCTAAATTCCCGTCTCTCTTTGGGTATAGTATGAACAGGCAGCTGCAGGCGTTCTCCCAGTATTTTCAGCGGTGCTGCAAAGGATCCAGTGAGCGAGAATACTGGGTGGCGAATGAGACACATACATATGGATAGCTGAGAGCCCCGCCTTCCTACTTTCACGTCCGGCTGCGTGACAATAGATATGTCCTTCCAAACATCTTGGATTAGAAGTACGTGTCATTATGGCAAAAAAAGCGAGAAAGGACCATGAGAGGCATACCCTTTGCGGCGTGTAGCTCTTCTAAGACGGTACACGAGAATTCGTCTCTACCGAAGTAAAGAATCTCAAATGGAGCGGCATTGTTAGTTTTGGCGACCTCTGACGACTGTTGGGTGTAATTTCGAAGTGACAATAGACGAGCAGTTGGCCTAGGAAGTAGCACTGGACGAAGTAGGGCTGGTTTGACGAGGAAGCCCAGCATGAGATGACCGAGCCTTACAGTGTGCAAAGTGTCCTACAATGAGCTGCCCAGATGTCGAACTCGAAACGTTTTCTGTATTCACGAGCAAAGTTGTATCGTGATCCCCAAGAAAGAGTTGTTAGAGAGACGGTATCACCCGATAGCAGTGATTAGTGCAGGCCCGTGAGTTCGTCGAGTAACAAGGTTCGACTCGGAGGTAACGTACATGACACGAACAGGCGCTCGACGGCAATCATGTATCCTGACCGACGAAGTCGCCGACCTAGGAAAGTACTGTGCTGGATTTCGCCTGTACCCATAGATATGTTCAAGTGGTGCTACATATATAAGTACTACATCCCTCCCATCTCTTACAGCTTCGATTCTGGTGCTCTCTTCAACTTCGCGAGACTGTCGATAATATCCTCAGCATCCTTCTCAATGCGACTAACAAGCTCTTCGCAGGTAGGGATATCCTTGATCAGCCCCATACTAACACCTGCCGTCCAGATACCGTAGTCAGGATCTCCTGCATCATATACGACTTTGCCTCGGGCTCCAGCAACGAGATGGCGGACGTCCTCGAACTTGGCACCGCCGGGGCGCCGTTCGAGCGCGACCACTTCCTGTGACACCTTGTTCTTGAACACTCGGGCCGTATTATGCAGCGTTCGGAAGATGTGGACGGTATCTTGCTCGGTGGAGGCTACAATCTTCTCCTTGATCTTCTGGTGTATGGGACTAGGAAGACGTCAGCGAATAGGCCATCTCTGAGGCGTGTTTCTCACCTTTCAACGGTGCACATAAAGCGTGTCCCCATGTTCGCGCCCTGATGCGCCTAATAGTCAGTACCACAAACACACAAGATGGCATTGGCAGTGCACTCACACATGCCCCAAGCGCGAGAACCGCTGCGAGACCTTGACCGTTTGCCACACCGCCAGAGGCGATGTAAGGGATACTCAGCTCCTGAGCTGCTCTGGCTAACTGAGATAATAGTTAAGTTTTGTCTCCGTTATATCAGCGATACGACGACTTACCAATACAAGGCCCCCAATGTCTTCCTCACCGGGATGCCCAGCACCTAGAGAGCATAGCTTTAGGCAAGTGTAGCACAACAAAGGTAGTCACGTACATTCAAAACCGTCGATACTTAAACAGTCTACACCGAGGCGAGCAGCAGACTATTGTTCTTCGTTCAACCGACGTACATAGTTGTGCTCATTGACAACTACTGACCTTTGCATGTCTGATAGTTGTGCATTTGTGAATGACGATGCAGTCCTTGGACTTGAAGAATTTGATCAGCGGTCCGGCTAGTAAAGAAACTCAATGAGCCTAGTGACTTCAGTATAGAACTAATTGGACACACGGTTGTTCCCAGCCGTCTCAAATATCTTTACTCCTTCCTCCACGGCCACTCTTGCATAGCCCTCGTAATCAGGAGGGTTAATGCTAGGTAAGAGGGTGATATTCACACCGAAAGGCTTGGAGGTGAGCTTGCGAGTCTCCCGAATAGCTTCACGCAACGCCTCTGGATTGGGTTGAGTGAGAGCAGTAAGGATACCTGTCACCAAAGCGATGAGCGCAATGAAACATTACATGAATTAATTGTGCAACGCACCGAGACCCCCTGCATTGGATACCGCAGCAGCAAGCACAGGTAGTCCGACCCTGTCAGTGAACTGTTCAGCACTGGTCCCCACCACCTGAGATCTAGTGCACACTCACCATTGCATACCACCTTGCACCACAGGTCTGTACTCTCGTCAGTCTTTAGATCACGCGAATACTGCGTGAAGTCACATACACTCTGATATTCAGGAGTTTGGTGAGAGTCGTTACCAGCATCTTGGAGAGTTTCTGGGGAAGGTTAAGACGGAAGACTACGGACTATGTGGCAGAGTGAGAGTAGGTGTATACGGCAGTTGGCCGTTCTACCGTTTTCACAAGTCATGGCCACCTCTGGCAGCGCTGACAGATGTGCTGGTCGCCTTGAGAGAGCGGTATTCGAGTAACATGTGAAATCCTCCCCACGGCGCTTGCCAGTGTGCAATGAAGACTTTTACATTGGCGCTGGACCACTTTCTGACCTCACTGTCGTTGTTAGTGGCCTGATTTTGAAAGGTTGAACGTTGAACGACCGCACAAAATGAAATGCGATATGTTACAGCCATCATGCATCCTGTGTTGCGAAGTCTTTATGTATGTTTCCTTACTCGTGTAAAATCACCTTGCTAATTTGTTGACCAGTGCACCAGTGGCTGTGAATATTTGAAGACACGTTTCCTGAGGTCTCAAACGGTTGCCCGCATAATATTCAGTACTTTTCGCTCTTGACTCTACACACGTAGAAGTAACCTGCTCAGTTGCTGCTGACTTTGCTATCGTGTGGTACGGACGTATTGTGCGACTTGTGAGTCGTTTGCGTTATATCGCAGTCTTGGACCTCTTTTGATCAATATTCTGTCCCTGAATAAATTGATGCCGTTTCAGGACCTCGTTGCTGAGTGCAAACGTAGCCTCGGCACCCCAAACGGAAATATCCATGTAACTCAGCTATGTTTCTTTGGCTGAGTACCGCCGACCGGCATAGGATTCTTTCTAGCTCAGTATTCGCGGCGAGTTGAAACCGGTCTAGCCTTTTGTACGCTAGTAGTACGTATATTATTCCGCGCACTGCCCGCATCAGGCTCGTGCCGTCCTCGCGATTGTTGACGTTAACCTCCTGGTGAGCAAAGTGATGCATCCTGTGGTCTTTATATCCGACGTACTCATACTTCTGTGCTGCAAGCTTGAGGTCTTAACGGACAACCTACAACAAGTGCACTCTTTCAGAGCCCACCACGTAGTATGTTCTCACAGGGACTGGACCACCGTGTATACACTAACACATCATTGACACTCTACCTATAGCTTCAATGGCCCAACCGGTGACACTTACAAGTTGTCGTGGCCCCAGGTTTGAAAGTAGTGCAGGTGTTGCAAGTTCAGCACCTTCCCTCTCATACTTGGATATGGGAGGCCATCATCACAAGGATACAGGTGTCCAGGACTACCTTTTACCTTCCGAATCTGCATATGACAACGAAAAACTGTACGGCTCCTCGCTTGTACTCCGTGGCGCAAGAATATCATATCACCCGTTCGTCGCCATCCTCCTCGCCGTATGGATAATACTCGTTGTTGTCGTGGTCACTTTCTTCGAACGAACCGTCGCGCTCAGTCCCACAACTACGTCACTTCCTTGGTACTACAGCACCACAGGACTTCCCGCCATTCTTTACATCGTGTTCGCACAAGGACATGGCGTTGTTACAGCGATGTATCTTTCCCGACTCTTCGTTTCTGCGCTTGACTCGCATCGGACTAAGCCCCACACATGGATGGAGATGTTCTGGATCGCTGACCAGAACTGGTCTGGTCCTCTGGGAATCCTTACCACGATATTCAAGATAGCTAGGCTTCGCGTTCGAGTATCCACGGCGTTCATCGTATTCTCGTTCATCAGCATCGTTGCCCTTGTCACCCCTATCCTTCTTGGCCAAGCATATCCCGTCGAGACTCTCGATGTGCGTGTTCATACCACATTCAATCCCAGGGTGCTTTCTCCCACTAGGATCCTAGGGATCGATGCGTATGCCCAGCTAGCCTCGGGAAGAGGGTCTTGGACGACAAATCAGACCGTTCTCAGCCTTTTCAGCTCCGCTTCCTATACTCCTGTCAACCAAATCCGGAATACAACCAGCGGTGATTTGTTCTTCACAGGGGACGTTCTTTCCAGAGACGTACTCTCAGTCCCTGGAATTCGCATTCAAGGTGGCTGTCAGCCCGTCGACTCGACGGCCCTACCCGACTTCAACAACAACACGGCCTTCATCCAGTATTGCAAACAAAACCTCAACACCTCTCAATCCTTCTCCGCCTCAACGAAGACGCTCGGGCCTTCTTCCCTTTCTTTGAACGTTTCTTACTGCGCCGACTCTGAGTTCGATTCAACGCCCGTCCCCTCCAATACCTCGTCTTTCGTATGGTTCTCCAACTCCACTTTCAACGGCTTGTTGACAGAGAGTGTCAGAGGTCTCGTGCATTGTAACGCGCGTGCGTCCATGGGCCGTGCCTCTGTCTACGGGAGAAGCCTCACATACGACAGCTATCAGCAAGACGATAGTTTATACAATGTCTCGCAAGCTCAAGGTGGAGAGCCGATACAGCCACCTCTATTCGGTGCGCTTTATGCGCTCCTGGATATCACAAATGGCCAGTCGTCCATCTCAGACGCGCAGGTGATCGATATACTTGGGTTTGCAGAGCTGAAGACAGACAATCAGGGTATCGTGTACAAACCACCATCGTTGGAGGTGCTCGCAGATGCCATATGGAGTGGAGCACAACACATGGCCAACGCAGTGGCTCTATTATCGCGAGATGATAGCACGAGCTATCCCGCCATAGAGCACGTATCGGTATCTGGACGTGTCCGACGTTTGCCACTCTTCATCACGGCCATGGCGCTGTTGGGAATATGGTTCCTTTGCCTCTTAGGGCTGACAGCCGCTCTATGGAGGCGAACTTCGCTCGGGAGTAGCTTCGACAGCTACGTTGTTGGAAGGTTGTTGGCTCAACGGCCAGATCTTCTGGATGGCGATTGCTCAGGGAGTCTTGAGGATAATGAGAGGTTGTTGGAGCCATTTAATGTTGGCTAGGTCTACACCCAGTAGCTGTACTAGTAAGTGTGCATAGTGTTAGTGCGATGGCGGTCTTGCTAACCATCACTTACAGCAGATGATATTCAATGGCGATCACGCTCCTTCCACTGAAGGCTGTAGATGTGTGCTCCTTTTGGGGTCATGTCTGATTATGTTTGTATTGGACTCTCATTTTGTTTTTCACGAAGTATCATTATTTATGGCTGTATCGATCACACTTATTACTGTGGAACTGGAACTTGAATGCCGAGCGTGACTCGAATACGTTCTTGAGGTGTTACACAATACTTCAATCAAACCCGAAGAGTTCGTTGTGTATTCGTTTCTGTGCTTCGAGGTTTGTTCCATTTGCTCTCCTTTTCCATATGTCGCCTTTTCAAGTTCTGGTAGTACTCTCCGATCTGCTCCAGTATTTGCATACTGACTCTGCGCATCTCGGCCCACCGAACTTTTGAACATACTTACTCATTACCAATGCACTCACCAATTTCCGTGCGGGTGGTTCCTAGGAGATTGCTGTCATTATAGTTGCCTCATTTGGCCTGACCTTTTCTGTGACGTACGTAGTATGACTCGGAGCTCGAGGCCAGTGATTTCTTTTACCCACGCCACAAAGCTCCCACGTGGCTACTGTGCCTCAGAGTAGCGCACAGGACAGTTTCGCTGCGACCTCCGACGTCTTGATTACGGATCAATTCAGGGTTTGTCTCGAACATAGAGCGACGGTAAGAAATGGATAATATAAAGAGATCAATGGGGTTTTGCACTCACGACATTGTTCGTTTATCGCAGGAGAGTGGTATCAGACATGGACGCGGAGGACGTACTGGGCGACACGATAGGACTTTTCGGTGATGAAGTTGCAGAAGATGATACAATCCACTACGGACCTCTGGCCCTGACAACTGCACCAAAGGTAAGTCTGTTATAGTCTACTGCTCATACTTATCGCTACGGATGACGCTGAAATGTTTGGCTGGTTGCACTAAATTAGGAAGGCAAGGTAATGCCGACGTATGATCATGCGTCGGGACGTTGATACAAGCACCTCAATCCTCCTAAGGCAAATACTCTTCTGGCTGATCACCTCTTCTCCCCGTCTCTCTTACTGGCGGAGCGGATTGAAAGAGGACTCATACCGATCTCTGACAAGACAGGTGAGTCAACATGCGGCCCAGTAAATGCCTGTGGCCATCGACTGATGTACACATCACAGTTGTGGAATTGGGCGCGGGCTGTGCGTTGCCTACGCTACTTTCTGCGACACTGGCCAGCCCGCCGTCCCTCGTGGCTATCACGGACTACCCGGACGAGACTATCCTTGGAAACCTGAAGAAAAATGTTGCCAACAACAAAGGCAACTTCTCCCCGAAAACATCGGTTCACTGTATTGGATACGAGTGGGGACAGGATGTGCAGCCGCTATTGTGAGTGTTTCCAACATTTTGAACCGCATGGTTCGAGCGCAAGAAAATTTACTCATTAGATGGTTAATGACGATTAAATTAATGAAACAATAGGGCGCTGTCCGGTGCGGAAGGGTTTGACATTGTCATCCTGTCGGATCTCCTCCATTTCCACGCATCGCATGATGTCCTGCTAGGGTCTCTAACGCGCCTGCTGGCACGGTCGCCTGCCTCGCGCACCTATGTGGCGGCGGGAAAGTATACTCGTCCCGAAGTATGCATCCACTTCCTGGCGGGAGGCGAGAAGCTAGGCCTCGTGTGGGATGAGCTGGACGAGGACCCTGTGTGGCGAGGTCAGCTGCCAGTGAGCGGAGGAGGTTTGGACAGGGAGCAACTCGGCATGCGCAAAGGAATGTGCCGGGTATGGGTTGGTCGATGGTCGGACGTGGTATTGTCTGGTTCTCAAACAAACGCCTCATGAAGAATCTCTAATGAAACATGGTCGGAAAATTGGACGCAGCGGACCCCGCAATGAAAAACATCGATTGCAATAAGACGGCTTCAGAGCGGTGTACAAGTTACATGTAATAAAAGGGTACAGTACTAGATTGATCAGCCTTGTAGTATTTTCTTGGTGAAACCGTGCGCCTGACCTCAAGGCGTTCTTACTTCGCGTCAGAGCGCTTCCATCTCGATGTGATGCGTTCCGCGAGGAGGCGAACGAACGAACTCTGTTCGTTTGACACGAGAACATACGGCACCTGCGACGTCCACCACGCGTGACTGTACTATGATGGCCCACTCTGCACTCCGGTCAGTTTGCATTATCACTGGAAGCACTAATGAATACTCTAGTACTCCCTGGTCTGTAGGCTACCGAAGTGACACATCCAGGGTCAGCGTGTGGCCAACTCGAATGCTTAAACCTTGTTCAAGTGACCGGGGCTACGAATCCCCTGGGCCGGTCAATTCAGTGGATTCTATTCATTCTCACTGATCCCGGTTCCCGCTTGACGCCAGGTGGAGCACGTTTAACGTGTAAGAGAGCGTCGAAATGATCTTCTGTTGAGATCAGGGGGCGGCGCCCTGATCTCCTACTTACCCCACCGGTACGTACTGCCATGGCCATAGACTAGTGAGATGACTGTCTGTCTGGCGTGCCTTCGCAGAACAATCCGCAATACAACCAACGCGAGGCTGCAGCGTGACTGCAGAGGTGGCTGCGCTCACTGTACAGCGATAAGGTGGGCATACTAGTTATCTGCAACGTGAATGATGAACAATACAATTACTCCCGTATCTGTTGTTCTTCGCAGCAGCTACTCCCGCGAACGTTGTGTCTGCAGCTGGGGTATCAAAACAACACGAAGTCACGATCTGGTGATTCTTCCGAGAAGTCAACGCCATCGACGTGATGAATGTTTTCCCGTTCGTCGACATCCCCAATTTGTGCTTTTGCGGCACCAAAGCAGACCTCCCAAATATACAGTAGCGGCAAAAAATATTGCAACATCCATATTTGGAAGGTACATCTTGAGCACTTTCGTCACGATTTTCGGCGGCGTCGAGCAACCTAAAATCACCGAAATATTTGCTGTAAGAGTAGTTGGTATCTGCAATAATACTGTGTACAAAATCACCCGCCTGAATCAACTTGAATTGAGATATACGATACTCACAAAAACTACTATCAATCATGTTGTTGGGCGGATAATACACTCTGAATCATGTCGGTAGTGGCGAATCCGTAGTGCATT
>JAXQGX010000143.1:0-22443 GCA_037040455.1 Irpex sp. P115-07
TACGCAGCACTCTGCCCACCCGTGGGGAGACTACTAACATCCACGGCGCTGCGCTGTGCTGGTGGGAACAAGTGCAATGTCTTACCCTCTGGTATTGTAGTTGGCTTCGATGCCGGAGGCAAATGCAGTGACAATGAGCTAGGTCGCGAGAAACTTGAGGAAGTCGACGCCGCAGGAGTTGATGATAGAGGTAATGTGATACTTGTGTGCGAGGTGCGTGTTGTTTGGGGAAGTCGTAGTGAGAATGGATCTACTGATCCTTGGTTCACGGCGGGTGTTAGAGGAACCTGCAATTCCAGCATGTCAGCATCAAACGACGAAACGTGGAGGCTTTCAAGACTAGAAGCAACAAGCACCACCCCGCAATAGAAACAGAACCGCCGGCTCCATCGCCTACGACAAGCGATAACCACGGTCCAACACAAGACCCAGGTAAATCATGGGCCAGGAGCATAGTATGTCCGTGGAAACAAGGCTCCTGGGTCTGGGCTCCGCTCGAAGCAGCGCCTGTGATTGTCATCTGCCACAGCGAACGCGAGGCAAGCGGGAGCGGCATCTCGTTCAGGATGAAAGATGATAGAGACGAATACTCACCTGCCGCGAGGTCGTCGTCGAGGCCATCGTGAAGGCCCTCATCGGAAGGTGTTTGGGGAGGAGCGTCCCAGACGGCGTGGGCGCAGCGACGGCGGGGACGTCGTCTTCTTCGACCATCGGATTCTGGTCTACGACGTCCAATACCTCTCTCCACACCGCCTTGAACCCGCCCTTCAGCCAATATAGCTTGCGAGTGAAGCCCTCCTTTCTGAATTTGCGGAGGAGCCCAACCAAGTTCCCACCTTCATTAAGCACGCCGCTATCTGCGTCGTATACTAAAATACTAGGAGCTTCGGGCCATCGCGAGAATCTTTCCCGTGCCGGAACTGAGGATAGCATCTGTGCGAGTTTGTCGAGCGAGAAGAGAGGGCGTTTGAGGAGGGTGGAGGGTACACNGCGTTATGTGAGCGGATGTCAATGACGAGTGCGCCTTCGAGTACGTCGCGCACGGAGGTAGGGTTAACTGCAATAAACTCCTCGGAGGAGCTACTGGATGCCGAGGCCATTGCAGGGGCTTGCAGCTTGTGTGTGGGGACCGCAATGGAGGAATTTGGCGGGGATGCGGAGGGGTGCTCAGATGCGGGAGAGAGTGGGATGAGGACGGTACTCCCTTTGCGTGAGTATCTTGCGTTGATGGCCTCCGCAAAGGCGTCGGTCGTCGTGCTATCGTGGTTGCTCGTTGTGGGGGCGGGGAGCTGAGTCGGGCTGCTGACTGCTGCCAGAGCGTCGCTGCCCGCTGCGGTAGCTGTGAAGAAGTCCATCGTCGCTGTGCGTTGTACTGAGCGCTGTGGGTCAGAGACTTGGCCGCTGTGCGTCGGGGGCTGACGGTCGCCTTACGCAGCGAGGACGACGTGGTGGAGGTCAAAGATGGCGCATCATTTTTAATTGAATATTCTACTGTATCTCCCAAATTCGGGGCCTAGAATCAAGTGACGTCAGTGATCTCGCGAACGAGCCCTGGCGCATCATCACGCATCTCCAGCGCCGCCGCCATCAGTGCCTCTCTTTATATTGGTTCATGTTTGTTCCTTTCCTAAGCATTAATGGGGTAGTGGTAACCTGGGTCGTTGCCATCGACCCGCCGGGGGTTCGATTCCCCCTTAATGCATCCAAGATGTGGCAATCCTTTTGCTCATCCTTCAGCATTTGCTTCAGCATAATTTATGAACACCTTTTTTTTGTAGGGGACCCTGACAGTTTCCTGCCTAACGGCAGGCAGCTACGCATATTTCAATTGTATGTAGACAAGCGTATAACACGCGCGGTTATTATTCCCAGGTCCTTGGAAGGCTTTACCAGTTGCCATACCTTATCCTCCCCGCCGCTGTTGCGCTGGCGTAAACTACATGCATTACATAGGTAGGTGAAACCAATGATTGACGTCTACTCGGTCCTTGGAGCAAAGACCGATGCACGATCAGCGTTGGGACCTTGGGGAGCCCACGTTCGTCGAAATCCATTCTATCGGGGCCCGACGCTGTTCACGTTCATACATATCGATTATAGACTGCGATGTATTTAGTCCAACTTAATCAATCAACTGAATGAAGAAAAGGTTTTTTGACAGTGGTGAGGGATTGCTTAGCTCATCTTTCCCCCGAGCTTACTTGAACACTAGTGCCTCCGAGAGCGTGTGTACCTGGAGGCATGTGCGTGTTCATGAGCTTCGTAACATAAGAATAGCAATCGCAGCAGAGAACAAACGATCGAAATTCATTGGGTTACCTGCAGAAGTCGAGAAGTTAATGGATGCTGGTTTTTACGATGATAGACTGGGCGAGATCGTCCGCAGTGCAAACGTTGAAGGACACGCTGTTCGTGTACTAGGGTTCTAGGATGCCATTCACGCAAGTTCACACTACCGCCGTGGCACGTTTGGGAGCAATCTGCTAGTGGCCATGGCCGGACTCAGGACTGGCAACTGCTCGGATCTGAATCTCGCATGATCGGATCACTACACGTGGTACTCAACTAAGTTTGAACCCACCCAGCGGCCAGTTTGGATTTTTACTTGTTCTAAACCATCATCTGCGCCGATGCCAGTCGACTCGTTCGTTCGACTCTGACATGATTATTGCTAATGCATGTTTCAAAGCTAGTGTCATTCCTTTGCGGCGGTGAGAGGGCTCAACGTTGCAAGATACTAAGTATGGCGGAACTATGTCAGATGTGTGCTGGCACCGGTGCCATAATTGCGAGAAAGTAGGGCCCCGCAGTGAGTTCAGTTGTCATATTGTAAGTCCAACGATACATACTCTTCCAAAGAAGTTCATACCAGCTGATACGCGCTTTATATCAGGCCAGAGAGCATGTGCGGGGTGCTACAACACCGCCTCGGTGATGTATATACAGCGAGAAGAGCGGATTGCTTACGGCTTCTACTTTATGCAGTGAACACGGATCAGAGTGCTTTACACGTATCATAGCACCTACGAGGATCCATAAGTACATTGGTTAGTGACCGAAACTTCTCAACCGGTTATTACAGCTTACATACAAGTGAACTGTCATGCAGAGTAAAGCCGATGAGGTCTTCTTTCGCACCGCGAAGCTCAGGCCGCACGGTGAGTTATTCGAGAAATTGAGCCAACTGCAAGCTGGGACATTTTTGACGATGTATACGACAGATTGTACGCCTCCGCTGCCTTCGGACTACTTCATCGGCTTACACTCAAGACCGAGATGAGCTTCGGCTCCCTCCGCGGATAACCGTGACGGTCCCTATAGTGAGCGCCGTATCTTATTGGCTTCCTCCATGAACAACGTTAACAGTTGCTACAGTGAACGGATACTCTTCCACGGATAACGGACACTTTACTCAATTACACTGGATGTTTCGGAGCAGCGGTCACGCAAACTGACAGAGTAGAATCTACTCTTACAAACGCGAGTCGACGTCCAAATGTCAATATTTTCGCTCTGTTGCACTCATTGGCCCCTTGAGTTTGCAAGCTTCGGAGCCACCATGCTTTTATATCCATCAGCTATGGCGCAACCAGCTGCGAAGCCCGGCTCGCATGGGTGTCCAATACATATTCTCGTGGGAGAGCCAGTCGGCGTAGACTTCTATTTCACGCCGCGACCCTCTTCATCGGCAATAAGGTCATAGCGAGTTGTCTCAGACAACGCAGGACGAGTAAGTATACTCATAGATCAATAAACTGCTGTACTAAACATCCTTACGAGACCGCTAGATGGACGACAGACTTGTCTAGCCTTCGAGCCAGCAATGACATCGACCCTGAGACCCTCTGTATTCTCCTCCTTATATAGCTGCTCTGCGAGCTGCATCTAAACTGCACTCTCTCGACTCGAATATAGCCAGCACACCAGCTCTTGGCATGGCCTATCAAGCACTTCCTCCAGTTGACGGATCCATTCCACTATACCCCGGCTTTGTGGATTTCCACGCGAAGCACAACCCCGAGCGTCCTTGGGTTGTTTTCCCCTCCTTCGAGGATCCTTCAAAGGCGTCTGCCATCACCTTCTCGGAACTGGCCAACGCTACGCACAGGATTGCCCACCTTGCCCGCCCCGGTAGAGAGGGGCTAGAGGGCGCAGCGGTCGGCCTGCTGATCAACTGCGATACAATTCTCTATGTCGCGCTTATACACGGGCTCTTACGGGCTGGAATAGTGGTACGTGTACAGCTTGCCTATTCGCCGCCATGGACTGATTTGGGTGGACCATAGCCTGTGCCAATTTCTCCTCGGAACTCTCCCGAAGCGGTAGCCAACCTACTACTTACGACGCACGCCGTCCGACTCATCTCACAGCCCGCCCTTCTGTCGCTTGCCACTACAGCGCAGTCTCAGCTTGCGGAAAAGGGGTATCAGGTTGCGATCGAGAATCTATGTTCTATATACGAGGTCTTCCCTACGTTGAAGTCCGAAAACAAGAACGATGTACTGGAAGAAGGCCTCTACCCAGAGAGACAAACACCGCTCGACCCTAACGAGCCCGTAATCGTTTTGCATTCTTCGGGGTCCACTGGTCTCCCGAAGCCCGTATTCCTAACTTACAAGATTTTGCTACAATGGACGCAGTCCGGTATGTCTTAAATCTGCCATCACGTAAGACATGTGTACTCACCGCAGGTGTTTGCGATACAGAGTTTGCCACGGAGGATAGGAAGCGAGGTCTTCGATGGGCGTCCGGTGGCCTCCCAACATTCCATACCATAGGCATGGGCCTCCAAGCACTCGACCCATTGACGACAGGTCAGCCTGCTGGAATGTTCACTCCACAAGAACCATTGCCACCGGTCATTCCAACCGCTGACAAAGTCCTCGAGTTATCTCGAGTCACCAACAGCAATGCGATAATCAGCGTGCCTACCTTCCTTGAGGTAAGTCTCGTTCAGCCACTGCCATCGATGCATATCTGAGCGGCACCATCTCATAGGCGTGGGCACAATCAGAAGAGGCGACGAAGTATCTTGCCACTCTTGTGATGGTCGTGAGTGGAGTTTACCACGATTTTCATGTGCAACACTGAAACCAGGTCCTGTAGGGTTTCGGAGGTGGGCCGCTGTCGCTCACTAGCGGCGAGAAGCTGGTCAAAGCTGGTGTCACGCTTCAGTCTAACTATGGCACCACTGAAACTGGATTTAACACGGGACATTGTGATACTGTTGAGTTCGGCAGGGACGTCGAGAAGACTAAAGACGATTGGTATTGGCTATCCTTCCCTCCGCAGTACCACATACGTTGGGTGCCTCAAGATGACGACTCATTTGAGCTTCAGTTCCTCGTAAGTATTCTGTGTTTTATCACGGTAGTTAAAAGAGCTAAATGGACTTGGCACCAGACCTGTGAAACCCATCAACCAGCTGTCGAAAACCTTACTGACGTGAAAGGGTACTCTACACGGGATCTTTTCCTGCCTCACCCGACGAAGAAAGGCTTATGGCGGGTGTCAGTACTACTCCCATGCCATACTTTACACATGGACTCATGTAACTGACTAACCGAATTTTTTGCAACAGAGTTGGACGCTTGGACGACGTTATCGTCCTCGGGACAGGTAAGTCATGAGTTCATGCTGCACACTGTTCAAACGAGTCTCGTTAAGTTCGTGTTACCAGGTGAAAAGATAGTCCCTATTAAGCAGGAAGGACATATGACTGCGAACACCATCATCGCGGGAGCTGTGATGTTTGGTCGGGAGAAGATGCAGCCAGGAGTGCTGATCGAACCATACCCTGAACATGCCGTAGACCCGAAGAATGAAGCATCTCTTGCGGAATTCCGTAACAAGGTTTGGTACGTACAAAGTGTGCAGCTTAAAACACCTAAAAATAACCAGTACTCATACTGCTCCATTCGATTGTTTACAGGCCAATTGTAGCGGAAGCCAACGCAATGGCGCCTACTTTCGCGAAGGTATTCAAAGAAATGATTGTGGTCACTGATCCAAACAAGCCCTTGCCTCGTGCTGCGAAAGGTACGGTTATACGGAAACAGGCTCTGGCCCTGTACGCAGAAGAGATCGAGAGCGCGTGCGTGCAATTTCTGCTTCCTCCGGTATGGGGAACACTCATTGCGCCTTTATGATTACAGCTACAAGGCGGTGGAAGATAGTACCGAGAAATACGCTGGTGGGCCAGTATCATGGTCTGAAGCCGATGTCCAATCATGGCTCCTGGAACAGGCAGAGGCCCTCAATGATGGCATCTCTCGTGATATCACTCACGACCTGTTCGAGCAAGGTTTTGACAGGTAAGTGATTCACGGATTTCCAAGATTTGGCTGATAAATTCCTGATGCTTGATGCTGACAGCTTGAGCGCAACGTTCTTGCGAAATCACATAATCACTGCACTGCGAGATTCATCGGACCAAAACATCAGGCAGGCAGCTTCCAAGGTCTCTCAGAACTTCGTCTTCGACAACCCCACGATTGCCCGCCTGACCTCAGCCATTCTTGCCTTGAACTCGGGCACCAACGTTAGAAGAAGCCGCACTGAGCACATCATTGAGCTCATCGATAGGTACACCGCCGACCTTCCTGTGCCTAAGCATGCACCTGTGGCTAATCATGCACGAGGGCGGGTTGTTCTACTCACCGGGTCCACTGGTAATATCGGCGCTCACATCCTCGCCTACCTACTCCGCGATGAGCATGTCGCGAAGGTGTTCACGATCGATCGGCATTCGTCTGCTGCAACGCCACTGGAACGCTTGCACAAAGCCTTCGAGCAACGCGGACTTCCCATCGAACTCCTCGAGGAATGCAGATTCGAGGCCTTGGCTGGCGACTTAAACGATGATCTGTTTGGTTTGAGTAAGGAGACATTCGACAAAGTAAGTGCGGAACGGACGTGTTGATATTTTGACGTAGTTAGATGCTAACTGATAATAATATACAGATCAGAAGCTCGCTCACACACGTAATGCTGAACGGATGGATGGTCGACTTCAATCACTCTCTTGACTCCTTTGAGCACCAGATTTCCGGAACTCGCAAGGTGTTGGACTTTTGCGCTGAGCTATCACGACCAGTGACCATCATGTTCACATCCTCTATATCTGTTGCGACAAAGTGGGATGTTACCGCTGGACCAGTACCAGAACAGCCTATCGAGGACCCCGAAGTCGCGAGTGCGAGTGGATACTCAGCGTCGAAATATGTGACTGAGCAGGTTGGTCGTCAAGTTCGTTATACTCCCGTGTTCGCTCACATATATGTGATAGATGCTTTCGCAAGCGGCGGACAAAGGCATGAGCACCATATCGCTCAGGGTTGGCCAGGTCTCAGGCTCTGCTACCACTGGAGCGTGGAACACGACCGACTGGGTGCCTATCCTTGTAAAGTCGAGTCTTGCGCTGGGTGCACTGCCTGCATTGCCGGGAGTAAGCTACTCCCCTTGATAAAGTTGTGAACGGTATAACTGACCGACCCTTATTCATCTAGCCAATCTCCTGGATTCCTGTGGATGCCGTGGCAGGCATTGTCCGCGATATCGTCGTCTCAGACGAGCGGGTACCAAAGACTGTGAACGTCTCCCATCCACGGCCGGTTCTCTGGGACGAGGTCTTCAAGCTCCTCAACGACGCTCTAGACGCAAACTTGCCCATGATACCATATGCGCAGTGGCTCGAGAAGGTGGAGGCTCTCAGTCAGAATCCGACTCCAAAGAGTCTAGAAGATGTGGTAAGTTTTCGAGACATTTCTATAGATATACGTGAAGGCCACTACTGACGATAACCTTGCTAGCCTGCAATCAAGCTGCTGGAATTCTTCCGTGGACTTCAAATCCCTAGGCAGCCTGACGTAGCGGTAGAGGCTGGTGGCTTCCCGCTCTTCCAGACTTCTCAGCTTCAACAACTTAGCGAGACCGCACGTACTCTTCCTCCACTTAGCATCGAGCATACTCGTGCCTGGGTGTCCTATTGGAAGGAGCAGGGCTTGTTCAAATATAGTGGAGCAGCTGTTGAAACAGTGTGATCAATGTTAGTATAAGGTGTATCTACTCATGATGTTTTATGAAACATTTCTTAGCTCAATACACCGCCATTGCCGGCGGGAACTCTTCCTCAGGTAGATATCAAGTTGCGCTTAGTATTCAGAGTTCGCACCGCTACCATGCTGCTACACAGAGAGAACTTCGGCGTGTTCACTCAATGTATCCAGACGTGCGAGACGTGCAGTGGAACGATGAGGACGGTCTCATCAACGGATCTGAAAGACTGCGTTTCGGGCGCGCTCCGACTCAGATCAGTATTTGCCCTTCAAGTTAGCGATAAGATAATCGATAACCTTACGCCAGTGCTATAGTCCGTCCCTATCACCGACATCGCAAGGGTAGATTGATACATTGTACATTTCATTGATACACGGTTATAACTCTCTTTGCGTCTTAGTGCTTCTTCAGCACGACATGCTTGAGCTCCAAGTCTGCCAAAGTCTTCAGCTTCCCGAGAGTTTCGGCAAATGTGGGGGGAGCTGATGCAACAGTCTGGTCGAACTCCTATAAAACAAGATCAATCGCTTGTTCTCTAGAGGAATATGGCATGTCGTACCTCTTTACTATTCCACCCGAGGATGACAGTGAATTTCCTATCATCTTCCACGATCGTCCCCCATCCTCCCCTGTTCTTGACCGCATCGCTCGCCAAGATCTTGCCAATGAAGGCCGAGATGATACCCTTAAACTCCTCTTTGTCAGTTCCCTCCTTCAAGTTCCAGAACACAATCTCGGTGATAGGCGCATTCAGGGCATCCTCAGGGGTAGAGGTGGAGAGGATAGTGTGTTGAACGAACTCGAGTTTGGCAGCGCTTTCACCGATGGATTTGACGAGGCCAGGATAGACCTCTTTGTTGTCAACGAGGGCTTTGTGGTGTCCGACGGTTTCCCACACTGCGTCGTAGATCGGTAACAACTAATGAGTCAATGTATTCTGGTGGAGATCTGCGAGCAGGACGTACGGATTATGCCGTACCACTTGCTGGGGTCCTGAACCTCCGTGCCGGTGTATGAGCTGCAAGAGGAATGAGTAAGATTTAGGTCGATTAAATTCATAGAATGTATACGCGATGTGTCCATCGGTCTTGTTCAGGATATCAAGGGCCTCACGAGAAGCCTCGATACCCTCAGCCTTGTAACGATCACTTGCAACAGCGCGGAGCAGTTCGAGGGCGGGTGCCATGTCAGATATCCACTGGTCTGCGGCGAAAGATGGATGGGAGATGAGAGTGAGTTTGTCAGGAATGGGATCTACCATTGTTCCCTACCCCAAGCAATTTATACGAATCCAGAATGTCTGGGCGCGTAAGCACTGTGTAAGCAGCTAGAAATCTCACAAAGCCGCAATACGACAATTCCGAGATTCGAATCGTCTTTCACATGAGGTCACTACTGGAACCTCCCCAGGATACGTGATTTGTGCGAATATCCACAGGATCTCCGACGATTAGGCATGCCAGATAGGATGAGTGCGGCCCACCGTTCTGTGGATCTACGTTTGCTTACAGTAAGCTCCGGGGACATAGCCTCCGAGTCGATTACAGTAAGATGCAAACGTTAGTAAGAACTCACTGTATGACGCCACTAGCACAGCAGCTGTGTGTTGATACAGAGCATTTGCTACAGCTCTGAGGTGTCTATTTCAACCCGCGCAGGCATCGTCGCGGTAACCACACCGCCCGGTACCGTGGAGGTGCACATGTTCACACGGCGCACGCCCGACAGTGATATGCACTGGCATGATAGGCTCGTACTTCAATATCTATCTAGTACCTAGATTTCATATAGCACGCACTGGAGAGCCGATCCTTACAAAGGGTGACACCGATGGCTCTGATGATCCCACGAGTGCTTCATTCGTCAAATGTGAGATGGGTGACCGGTGACCGGTGCCTTTACATCCCAATATTCGGAAGGTTGTCTAGCATCAGAGTGTGCCAAAGCAGGCACCAGTACAGCAGACCAATTGTATATCTGAGATTCAGAAGGACTATGCAGAAAAGGGGACAAGTATCTCTACACCGGCCACGCGAAATGTTCTATTTCTCCGTGCAGAGACCTCTCCTGCTCTTTTCCTCAGGCTGCGTTCTTTGTTAAGACGACATGCTTGAGATCAATATCGCCAAGAGCCTTCAACCTCGAGATGTACCCATCGAGCCACGGAGTAGCTGCAACACCAGCATCAAATTCCTACATAGATTGGCGGATATATCAGCTTCGTATCTTGCGCTGGCCAAGTCTCAATACTGATCGACATACCTCCATACTATTCCACCCAAACGTCACCGCGATCTTCCTCTCGTCTTCCAACGTTGTCCCGAATCCACCACGGCCGTCGACCCACTTGCTCGCCAACGCTCTATCTATTAACTCGGACAGGATCGCGTCGAACTCCTTCTTATCTGCTCCTTCCTTCAAAGTCCAGAACGCGATCTCTGTGAGAGGTGCTTCGAAGGCGGTCTGGGGAGTCTCTGTAGAGAGGATGGAGTGATAGACAAAGTCGAGTTTGGCTGCTCCTTCGTTGAAAGACTTAAGCACCTCAGGGTAAAGGTCCTTGTTTTCTTTGAGAGTTTGGTGGGCGGCCATCGACTCCCATACTAGGTATACACTCTTAGTAGCGCATAACTGTGACTCAGAAAATAAGACGTACGGATCACGGCGTACCAGACCTCGGAATCTTGAGTTTCAGTACCGTAATAAGTACTGTAGAACGCAACGTGAGCATCCAAGCGTCCGAGCGGAACCGAGGAGACGTACGCAATATGTCCGTCAGCCTTGTCGACAATATCAAGGACAGCACGGATAGACTCGATGCCCTCGGCTTTGAATTTGTCGCTCTTGATGGCGCGTATGATTTCGACTGTGGGTGCCATAGCAGTAGATATGGTGCGAAGATAGAATCTGTGAAATGTGGGTGGAAGGGTGAGGTGAACTCTCTCAAGCCCCGAGGTTATTTATACTCGTTGGACCAACCCCTCCTTTTTGCAGGAGAGATTAGGAATTAGCCTGGAGGACTTCAATGCCGCACGAGTCATGCATATTCGTCTGCAAGGGCCGCGATAGCACCACGGCAAGAGTACGCGTATGCTTTTAGATCGAAATAGCCACTATCCGAGCAGCCCGAGATGTATGTGATGCCTATGCAATGGCGAATCCGCCATTTGGGTGAGTCTCCTAACTCGTGTTATCCAAAACGTGGTCTTATATGCCCACCTATGAAAGTGTGCCACTATACCACCAACAGTGAAGCCTGTGTCTGTGCACTCCAGAAAAATCTTGTGAACGAGCAAAAGGAGAGGTTACGTCTGGTTATATCGATACAAACACGTACCATTGCTCCATTTATTTGGACCCAGAATAGGCCAGTAGACGAGATCGTTAGCGTTTACCGGGGATGTCGGGGAGTGCAGAGCCCATTGTTAGTTTAGACCAAGGATCTTGAGGACTTTGGGAGGTGAAAAACGATCAAGGAGCATGCGCAGCGTGTCACTCACCATGATATTTCGGTACTTCGGTATGCATTCGTACATATGGGTGAGTAAAACCTGACTCGCACGCACAGTGTAGTGCGCTATGGCTCTGTTCAGGTTATAATTGACAGAGCATCCTCGGGGGTCTCGGTCAAGTCTGGCAGTAGCTCGTGTACATTGGTGAGTCAAGAAGGCGAGTTTCGGGGACACATACCATGAAGATCCAATATTGGATAGTCATATCTGTTGAAGACATTGCAATGATAAGTCTGCGGTGGACGTCCGTCATCTCATGTCGAACTACATTGAAGCGGTCGAGTCGTCTCGTATATTACGCTTCTGATCGCAGTAGCATTATAACCTGGAGCCAAGCTTCGAATAGGATGGACACGTCCAGCATGTAAGCGAACGCGCCATGGGAGCCCACAAAAACACACTCGCCTGATATTGTATCACTTTTCAACTCCCCATGTCAGCGGTACGCTACGATTGGCCCCGTTTCAGTCCTACGTAAAGAATAGATAGTCTGTGATAGTTATCCGTACGTGCATTAGACGATACGGCACTTTCTCTTATGGTCTAGTGATACGTCAGTTGTAAACAATATTAATGAGATTCGGCGCACCAGTGAGTCCTGCAAATAGATACCGCGTTGATGAAGATCCCTGAAACTGTTTAATCAAATAAAGACGTCTTCACAGCCATGGCATAATTTTGGGGACTTGGGAATTCCTCCTTTCAAGTGGGATTGAGGAATGTGAGTCTGGCGGTGGTGGCTAGCAGTGAGCACGAGTCGACGGTGAATACCAAGTAATGCGGCGGGAAGCGTCGATCCGATCTGCAGTCAAATTGAACTGATCTTCCACCAAGAATCGAACCGACAAGATGGATCGATTAGCTCGGAGCGCTGACCACCGATGCTCTTGACCATCACTATGCTCAACAAATAATACATCGACAAGGTTTATTGGCATGAAGGTACAACGCGGTATCTGTCTCAATTACTTGCTTTGATACTTCTTGAGCACGGTGAGCTTGAGGTCTATGTCTGACAGGGCTCCCAGCTTCTTACGACCCTCGAGAACCTCCGGGGGTACTGACGCAAAGACTTTCTCGAACTCCTGTTGTTCATGACTGGTTAATACACCCATGACGTTAACAAAGTTACAGCCAGTTGCGTACCTCTTTGCTATCCCACCCGAGAACAATAGCGAACTTCCTCTCATCTTCCACGATAGGGCCCCATCCTCCCCTATTTTTGACCGCATCGGTCGCCAATATTGGGGCAACAAATTTGGACAAAACACTCTTGAATTCCTCCACATCGGTTCCCTCCTTCAAGGAAAAAATCACGAACTCCGTTATAGGCGCTTTCAGGGCATCCTCGGGAGTAGGAGTGGAAAGATGGGTGTGTTGCACGAACTCAATCTTGGCAGCGCTTTCACCAAGAGACTTGCCCATTAGAGAGTAGAGTTCTTTGTTGTCCACCAGAGCTTTGTGGTGGCCAACGGTTTCCCACACTGCACCATGTATCAGTGATGAGTCAACTTACTCTGGCAGGGAACAGTTGTGAGTAGGACGTACAAATTGCACCATACCACTTGTTGGGATCCTGAATCTCCGTACCAAAATACGAACTGCAGCAATGGTAAGTAAAATTGGATTTCGTCAGAGGTTCACGGAATGCCTACGCTATGTGTCCATCGACCTTATTCAGGATGTCAAGGCCCTCGCGAGAAGCCTCAATACCCTCGGCCTTGAAACGATCGGTTCCAATGGCACGGAATATCTCGAGAGCGGGTGCCATTTCTAATATTCAGTGACGACGATAGTTGCAGCCTGAGGCGAGAGTAAGTGGTGTATTCGTGAGCAGAGAACACGACCCAAACCCTTTATATAGAACCAGGCGGGACCACATTTACGTGATGTCATTTCCTCTCGTCCCCTGAAAGCACTTACGAATATCCGCAAAATCGGCATTGAAAGTTGATTAGGCATACGGGGTACAAGGCCAACAAGGCCTCACCGAAGCCACTCGCCTACGAGATCCTCCGAAGAGGCTCTTCTAAGTACGTATCAGTGCGGCAGGCATGTATATGCTGCGATGTCCACGATGTACTTATCGTGTAACAGTGCCGTGCGAGAACTACTTACTAACCAATCGGCAGGTTCGATCGGATGAGTAAGTAGTGAGCCTGGGCCTCATATGGCAGTCGAACATACTGCAGTTGTGAGCTCGAGTGTACGATGACACAATTGGTTCAGTGAGTACTCTATAGACTACACATATGTTAATCCGTTGAACTCACCCAGCTCTCGTACTTATTGTCGATACTTTGGACCTTACTGAACGAGAACTTTCACCATTCACTCCTCACCTAGTAAGTATTGCAATAATCCAATATCATTCATGCGCTGTGTCGATCCTGTATACTGCGGACGTTAGTAGTAAAACCATCGTACATAGTCCGAAGGGTCAACCACACCTGCCGTGCCACATACGTCAAGATGATCGAATAGAGTTCGATAGCAAAGACTCGCCGTAGAGCTCGCCGGTATTCCACGGATAGATATACTACCTCACCCAACCAAGGCATTCTGTTCTACATTATTATGATGAGATAATCGTACAGTATATCTGTACAGTCCTAACGTGGATGTCTATATTCCAACTCTTCTTCGTGGCGTTTGCGTTACGCGCGCACCAGCACCAATACCCGTAACGCCGTGGCTACCAGTGTGCCTAGGTGTACCAGGGACTACAATCTTCGAACTTGAGCCGCTGGCCGTCTTGATAGCTACAGCTTCCTCTGCGGCCTGCTTCGCAGTTCTGAAATCGATAGCTTCAGTGAATCAGCCTGAGACATCGCGTAGAGTGACATACTCTTCTCGCTGCCTCGCCATCTCTGTCTCAAGCTCTGCGCGCTTGGAAAACTCCCTATCAGCCGTACGCCTATTCCCTCGTTCGTCAAAGTTCTTCTCCTTGACAGAGTAGAACACGGAGCCAAGCTCGGCTAAACAAAGGTATCAGCGACGCAGGATGTTCAAACTACCGATAAACATACCAAGCCAAAATGCGTCGACGGCGGTGACTTGAGTCATGTATTCCTTGGAAGTGAGGATGAGTTCGTGGTAAATGACGTATGTCGGTGTGTCTGAGTACTGCAGGTTAGCTACGCGTATTACATTTGCGAAATTCAGACACATACAGCCAAGCCCATACAGTGCGCTGGTAGGGTGCAAATGGGTGGGTAATCCAGTGCGGATATTCACAAACTCTCCGATACCCTTGACTCGTGCAGCTTGATGGAAGTATCCAGCACAAATCGCTTTGCTGATGATATAACAGCCGTGGTCAATGCACGCCCACACATTAGCACGGGAGATACTCACCGAATGAGATCAAAATCGGTTCCTGCGGATATAATCTCCATCTTCTGGAACTTCATGATATCCTCTAGCTGTACGCGAACCTCACGTGCTTTACGGAGTAACTTTGGGTGCAAGAAGTGTCGCAAGGCCCAGTCGTCTCGGAATCTACCGTGTAAACATTAGCAAACGACACTCAAGACCTGTCTGCACTATACAATAACGCACCCATGACTCTTCCACTGGTTGAACACGTTCAATAGTGTCAAATGGTCACTCTCGGGGACATTGAACTTCTCCCTAGCAGCATCCGCCTCCTCCATCCTCTCCTTCGGTCGATAGAAGACGCTGGGAACTGACAACATCGACACGATTGTGAGCATCTCCGAAGAACACTTGTACTCCACGGAGGCAATAAGCATCTTAGCCATCGACGGCTCCATCGGGAATTCTGACATTTTACGACCCACAGGGGTAAGGTTGCCGACGTTGTCCAGTGCTCCGAGGACCCAAAGTTGGTACATTGAGTTCAACATATTGGCCTAGTATATTGTGAGTAGATGACGACATAGTGGAAAAAGTAGGTGTACCTGGGGAGGAGGGTCCATGAAATCGAACTCAAGCAGGTTCTTGACGCCTAGCGACTTGAGCAACAGGACAGTATTCGCCAAGTTCGTCCGCTGGATCTCTGGAATGTTGTTGGCAAACATCTCATTCCTGTATGCCATTTCCGTGTACAGACGGTAACAGAAACTGCATCATGTAATGGTCAGTGAGAACTCATCCTCGAAGAGACAAATTATTTACCCGCTTCCAGTACGCCCAGCACGACCAGTCCGCTGATTTGCGTTGGCTTGACTGATGGGCGTGATCTGCAGGGCGTCCATACCGACTTTGGGATTGTACACTTTCAACTTCGAATATCCTGCATCCACGACATACAGAATACCGTCGACTGAAGAATGACACGGTCAGTAAGACAAAGGATAATCTTGCTGAATCAGGGTCACAAACCTGTCAATGACGTCTCCGCGATGTTTGTAGCAACGATGACCTTTCGACGACCATCTGCAGTAGGCTCGAAGATCTTCGCCTGCAAATCAGCAGGCATTTGGGAGTAGATGGGCAAGACGGCAAGAGGAGCCGGCTCGTCGAGTTGCGATAATCGTTCTATGCAGGAATTTAGTGTCTTTTGCTAACTGACTTGCCGAGCGACTCACCCTTGACAACTTGACATGTGATCTCAATATCTTCTTGACCGGTCATGAATACCAAGACATCACCGGGAGGAAGAGAGAGGTGTATTTGAAGTACTTGCTTGACCGCACTGTCGACATAATCCTCGCATGGTGACTTCGAGTGGAAGGTTTCGACCGGGAAGGTACGACCGGGGATAGTGAAGGTCTGTGCGTTGCCGTAGAAGGCTGAGAACTACATGTGACTAGCGATAAGTCCTGGATTTTAAACTCAGGTAAATATGCCTTACCTTCTCGGCATTCATGGTAGCGGACGTAACGATAAGTTTCAGATCTCTTCGCCTCGAAAGAACTAAAATGTGGGAACGATAAGTATGCGTCCCAATGTAACAGCGAGAAAACGCACTTTTACGTAGAAGACCCATGAGTACATCGGTACTGAGCGACCGTTCGTGAGCTTCGTCCAGAATAATGACACTGTATCTATCCAGATCACCCTCATTGAGAGATTCACGAAGCAACACGCCGTCCGTCATGTCTGTTCAAAGGAGTGAGCCAACGATGTCATCTTTGCAGCAGGTATACTCACACTTTATTCTCGTCTCAGGTGAGGTGCAGTCCTCGAATCGGATTGCATAGCCGACGGTAGATCCCAGTTTACACTGCTCTGGGGGTAAGCATACAAAACAACGTTGATGCAGCCATGAATAAGCACCTCCATTTCCTCGCTCACTCGCTTCGCGACTGACATGGCAGCGACACGACGTGGCTGAGTACACCCTATCAACCCGTATGTGCAGTACCCATCTTCGTAGAGGAACTGTGCCAACTGCGTAGTCTTTCCTGATCCCGTCTCACCGACAACGACAATGACTAAAGTGACAATGAGCATTACCTCTGAACTGAGTAGACGACACGCACATACCTTGATTATCGCGTATGACCTTCAAGAGTTCCTCCCGACAAGCAAACGCAGGAAGATACTCCCGCTGCTCCTTAAGCGTCCTAGTTTTCGCAAACGTACTCACACCAGTCGCGCTCTTCAAATGCGTCGCAAACTTCGAGTCGCCTTTATAATCCTCCTTCTCCCCCTCCTTGTCCTTGGCCTCCGCCTCGGCTGTATGAACAAACCAACGAAGCCTACGTGAATGTGCCATCCGACGAAGCAGCATATGTGATCAAACGCATGTACGAACCTTCTGCAGCAGCGTCCTCGTCCTTGACTCCCATGATGTTCCCGAGGGCCGTCCCTCCAAGGGCAGCAAGCTTCGCCGCGGCCTTTTGACGTTCCGCCTGTTCACGCTTTTCTTTCACTAGGGCGCTGCCTTTCCGGGAGAATATGGCCATGTCGCTGGTTGGGTCTCGTACGGGGTTGATAGGCTCCAGCTGCTTGGTGTAGACGGTACGACCGTCCAGGAAGGGCGGCTTGAGATCGTGGACCATGACGTGTACGGTCGATTCCGACTCGTCCTCGAAGTCCATATCGATGGCCTTACGCGTCGCAACACCAGATGTGACCATCCGGTTAGCCTCCCACAGGTCATTGTCCGCATTCTATGGTAACATATCAGTACGAATGGCATGACTCAATTCAAAAAAAAATACGCACATATTGAGCCTGCCTAGCAGAAATTTTCTTCTGCGAAATTGTAAGCCTTCGTTAGCCACGCCTACATCATCGAAGAGAGAAGACATACCACAGCGCGCTTCGCCAACTCAGCCTCCTTCTTCGCCCCAAGGTCCTCATACTGCGCCAACGGATTAAAATCCTCATCGCCCGCCATATTCCCCTCCTCCGGGCCCATATACCAATCCCTATCCAGCCTTATCTGCTCCTCCTCCCACTCCCTCATATCCAGATTCAAAGGCCCACTACCCTCATCGTCGTCCACATCGCCTCCTCTGCCTCCTCTCGGTGTAGGAGCATCCCACCTCCGATTCTTCGCGTTCCCCCAGCCTGCGTCGCCCTCGGATCTCCGTGGGGTCGAGTCCCAGCCGACGTTGGGTACGCGCACACTCGGTGCGTCTTCACGAGACCCGCCACGTTCGGAGCGGGGCGTGGCGTCCCAGTCACGACGGTTGTCGCGTCGGCCACCTCTCCGGTCGAACTGGTCACGGTTGAGACGGCGTTGAAAGTCTCCGAGGCCACGGGGACCGTCGTCCCGCCTTTCTTGCTGAGCGGTTATACCATCTATAGCATACTCAGCCTTGAGTCGCATAGGTTATGATTATGCACGTACCACGCTGTTTCTCCTTATTGCGTTTGTACTCCTCCAGACGTTTGCGAGCAACTTCTGACAGACCACCAGGATGAGAAGGTGTCTCTTCTCCTCGTTGACGTTGATGTGACCGCGGAGCAGGCAACGCGGGAACTGCATTCACTGATGAATATGCTAAACTGAAAGAGCATCACGGCTACGTACCCTTAAACCTAGGCTCGGAGTCACCATCCAACCTCGGCTTCTTCCTACTGCCCTCACCATTAGCGGCCTGCGCTGCTCTCTTCTCTAGCGCGAGCTTGTCCAGTCCGAGCATAGAAGTCCGAGGCGTAGGGGGTTCGATGGGTTTTGCAGGTCGTTTGAACGTGTGTTTCTATCATGCTAGCATTAGCAAGGCTCGCTCTCGTCGACACTGCTATGAACGTACGGCATCTGAACGCATCAACCCTCCCTGCCGCATAGGTTCAGGAGCCAATACTTCGCTATCATGCACAATCATCCCTTGTACAGGCTGAGCCGTCAACCCTGAAGCTTCCTGCTCCGCATGCGAGAGTATTTCCGCGTGCAGGTCCTTGAGGAACGAGTCTTGGAACTTGCCAAACGTTTGTGCAGCTACCACACCACATACGCACGTCAGTAAACAGTACCATACGTAACTCGTAACTCGAAGTGATAGAGTACACACCAGTAAGAAACCCATCCACCGAATTCGTCTTCGCAATATCCTGCACTCGCCGCGCCAAGAGGTCATTCGGGTTCACCAGGTTCAACGCCCTCGACAGCTTGATCGCCAAGTTATGCGTGAACGCATCTTCTGTAGGAGGTGGGGATGCCATTTCGCCACCACTGTACGCAGAAAGAGAGAGTTCGAGAGAAGGAGAAGGGGGTGCGCACGACCAGGTCGTGGTCGGTGGCAAAGCTATGCGTAAACGGGCGCTTGTGATATTGCAGCTTTCTGGTGGCCACCGTGACCTCCTACTGACACTGACTCTCTCGTTTATTCAACTGTCGACTTCTGGATAGGACAAGAGGCGCATAATATACAAGAAACGTTGGTGTAATCTATAGCTGAAGATGTCTGCAGCACCCGGAAAGCCAGCACCCCGCCTCGCGCGACCCGCCGCCCGCTACTGGAAAGGCAAAGCCCCCAAAGGCGTCGACGCGACCGCCGTCGACTCGGATGATTCGGACGTAGAGGAGGCTCAGGAGGTAGAGGAGGAGGGGGATGTGCTGATTCGGGATATTGCTGGGGATGACGAGGAGGATGAGGATGGTTCGGAGGTTAAGAAGGGTGTGGGGAAAGGGAAGGGGAAGGCGGGGATTAATGTTGCGTTGAGGGATGTGAATATATCGAAGGAGGGGAAGGTTATTGTTGCTGGGAGGGAGGAGGTGGGGAGGACTGAGGCTGAGCTTGGTGAGTGTGTGTTTAGTGGTTTCGTGTGTGTTGTGTTCTTACGAGCAGTGCTGCTTTGTAGAGGAAGAGGAAGAAGAGGAGGATGAGGAGGAAGACGAAGAGGAGGAGGTCAGTGAATGATTTACTGTTGTCCCTCGAGTCTGGTGTCTAACGTTGTGTTGTAGGAAAGCGAGGAGGAGTCAGAGTCCGAGTCAGAAGAGGAGCCACCCAAACCTCAATTCCGACCTGTATTCGTACCAAAGTACGTATTTGCAAAGTACACACATTTCTCTGTATAGGCTGAGTTTGTTCATTATAGACGAGGTCGAGTAACAGTTGCTGAAGAAGCAGCACTGGCTCAGGACACAGAAGAAGCTCTGAAACGAAAGGAAGAGGAAGCTGAAGAGCGACGAAAGCAGAGTCACAACTTGGTCGCCGAAAGCATCCGACGCGAGCTCGCAGAAAGTACGTCTCCTACACTATCCATCGTATATCGCACTCTTACATTACATCCACATCAACAGAGGAGAAAGAAGCAGAAGTCCCCGACGTAGACGACACCGATGGCCTCGACCCCGAAGGCGAGTTCGAAGCCTGGCGACTGCGCGAGCTCGCGCGCATAAAACGCGACAAGGAGGTGGAACTGCAACGAGAGCTCGAGCGAGAGGAGATCGAGAGGCGGAGGGCGTTGCCGGAGGAGCAGAGACTGAAGGAGGATCTGGAGAGGGCGGAGAAGACGAGGGCGGAGAAGCCGAAGGGACAGCAGAAGTTTTTGCAGAAGTATTGGCATAAGGGGGCTTTCCATCAGGTTTGTCGGTTGCGTGTTGTGTTGAGCGCGTTGTTGATGGTGCTGTTTGGACTTCTAGGATGAGGAGATACTCAAACGGCACGATTATACGGAGGCTACGGAGTCTACTGTAGATGTGTCTTTGCTCCCTAAGGTTATGCAAGTCAAGAACTTTGGAAAGCGCGGTCGGACGAAGTACACACATCTGTTGGACCAGGATACTACTGCCACAACTGGTGGATTCGGCGGCACAGGTTCTGTCAACTCAGGAGGAACATCTACAACAGGTGGAGGCTGCTTCTTGTGTGGTGGTCCCCACTTGAAGAAAGGTGAGGACTTTCGAACGAACTCCTTGAATGCTCATACTCATTCATCCATAGACTGCCCGCAAAATAGAGACCTCCCGCCTAACAAGATCGGTACGGGTGCCAATAGTACCATCAGTGGGACGCGTGAATGGGGTTCTCGGAGAGAGGGTGACAGTGAGAAGAAGGGAACATGGCGAGATCGTGATGATGGTGGACGAAGAGATTCGAGAGACGAGCGCAGTCGCGACGGTGGGTATGGAAGGGACCGTGACCGAGGTGACCGAGATAGAGGTGGGCGGCGGGACTATGACAGAGATCGCGAGCGATACTACCGTGACGAGAGAAGGGATTATGATGACCGGAGGCGGTATTCACCTGGTGGTGACAGACGGCGGCATGAGAGGAGTCGGTCGAGGGAGCGGCCAGATTATGCGCGCGACGAGAAACGGCGGCGGATTGCTGCAGACTAGTCGACTTTCTACGCTGTTACTTCGTCTTCTGCTACATACTACATGTCTTTCTGTAATCTACCACCGCTTCCCGCCAATATGGATATCACCTTCAGAAAGCGCTGCAGGCGGTGCCAACCCAGCGTCCTCGCATCCTTCCACTTCAACAGCCATGATCCCCCAACACGCATCGTGTTCCCCAATCTTCCGGTGCACACACATTCCATAATTCCCATTTCCTCCACTTGGGAACGGAATGATTTGGGTACCCGATCCCCGAGCATTTTGACGCATGGTCTCATATCCCGCGCGACAAACAGCCTGATGCCTTGGCTTGGGAATTTCCAGCACACACACGCGTGGCTGGCAAAACACACTCTCTGCAAGCCTAACCTTTTCTCTCATGCCACTCTGTGCGCAGTAGGCCCGGTCACTCGAAATAGGCTGTACAAGAAGCGTGGTAGGGCCTTCGACTCGGACGAGGAACGACCTGCTTTTCTAGGCGCACAGTAATCACTCTACCCAGTCCCTCTCGCCACATCTATCACCTACGATATACTTCTACTCATATGACAAGACGGACGGTCAAGGTGGCCGTCATAGGCAGCGGTCTAGCTGGTCTGACCGCGGCCTACAGACTGGCGAAGGCGCCCCGGGTGGGGGACGTAGAGTTTGAAGTGCACGTCTTCGAAAAGGTACGCCTCCAATTTCAGTGTGTACTGCGGTATGAAACAAGTCTGCTCGTCATCGGCCGCGGTGGTATCTCGGGCGGGATCCACGAGATACAACATGTGCCCATAGTCTATGTTTACCGCCACGGGCTAGCGTTAGCGAGCCTAACTTGAGTCTATCACCATCTCGTGTGCTATACTTAGTCTAGCCTATGACGAAACACGGCCGACACAAGTCGTTGTTATCACTTTCGCTGACCGATTAATGCGTATATAGGCCGACTCATTGGGCATGGACTCGCACTCCGTAGACGTCCCTCTCGCCGACGGCTCCTCGAAGAAGAAACGCAGGATAGACGTCCCCATGCGTTCCTTCCAAGGAGGTACGCCCATCCTTATATTTTCTCTTCCAATACACTACACTAATCATCTTCATATGACTGTAGGCTACTACCCACAACTCATCGCCCTCTACCAACACCTCGGCGTCCACTTCCGCATCGCAGACTTCTCCTACTCC
>JAXQGX010000144.1:0-22029 GCA_037040455.1 Irpex sp. P115-07
GTACCAGGCTCGAGACCGAACTTGTTGTAAACAGTCTGCATGGTATCCTTGTCGAGATCCAAGCCTGAATGAAACATCCAGCGTTAATTATGCATTCTGCTATGCACTCATCGACCGTACCTTGGTGAGTAGCAGGGTCTTCGTCCTTCCAGCCCTGAAGGAACTCGAAGAACTTCTTCGCCCTTCTCTTCTCAAAGAGGCCCATGAGCGGGCTCTTCAGTGCCTCTATCTCGTTACTGGGGACCTTCGAGATCTTGCCGTCACGGTAGACGAAGCTACCAGCGATCTGCTTGAACTCGAGGTAACGCGTGACGTCGGTGTGGACGAGGATCTTGGTGAGCTCTCCAGAAGCGATGATGAACTTGGGAATGAGGTCGACGGCATAGTCTCTGTCGCGTCCAAGCTCCGCCGGAGGGCTTTGGTCTGGCCTGAACTTGCGATACAGCTGGTGACCATAAATGACCTCAGGGACAATATCCAGATACATGAATGTCAATCACTGACCTGTGTCAAGTTCAAACTCGCGCTGTCACCTCCGTAGTAGTCATTGCGGTCCATGTGAAGGACCTTCTTGCCCTCGACCGACAAGAGACCTGACAGGATACATTCGGTGAGGCCAGTACCGAGAACGATGACCTTGATACACATGTTAGCCTTCACTGTGTATGCCACTCAGACGTCAGATAACGCACATCATACTCTTCATCCATGGTGCGTGAGTGTGTTCGTGAGGAGGATACGTAGAAAGGGCAGAGACAGTCGTCGCAGTGGATGAAGGAGAGAGGCTACGACAACCACTGGGTTATAGTGCTACGCGCTGGCGCTATGAGGCTCATCGATGCCGTCCCCACGTGGCTATCGCCTCAGCAGAAACACCACGAGGATCCAGCATTTCTGATGCACGCATATACTCGAACATGTAATAATTACACGAAGTAGGACATAATGTAAGCAGTATGTACTGAGGTACATGCAATACGAGTATGACAGGCTAGTAGCAGTCGGAGTCATGGCCATAGCTTACTTGCGAGCCCGAGGTTTACCTGGCCCGCTTCGATAGAGGATAGTCGCCATCGTCTTCGTATTCATCGTCGCTCAGCCGCGTGCGTTTCGTGACAGGTGAATCAGATCTTTTGGGTGCCCAACTAGGACGACCAGTTTGCTGGGTCTTGACCTCTGCTAATCGTCGTTTGCGGTACTTCTTGATCAGCTGCTCAAGTTCTACAGAGAGTCAGTTGAGCATGTAAATCATCAGCTATGAAACTATACGCATACCTTTTTCATAGCGTCTATATACCTCCAGCCATGATTTCGATTTTCGCTGTGGGTACTGGAGATGACCTGAATTACTGTTACATACACGCTGGGATCAATACACACCATTGCCTCAAACGGATCCCACCGCTCATTTCCACGCATGGTAGCCCATTCACGTCCAAAAGATGCAGCGTATCTCGCTATCACACGCTTGTCCGCTTTCGTGATAGCCCCACCAGCCTGGCCCATGTTCTGTCTGTCGGCTTCAGAGTCGGAATCCGAGTCAAGGGAGTCCGAGGAGTCGATATCTGTGTGAAGCTCCCCATCATCCACTGCACCTACGTCCCGTGGTGCACGGAGTTGAGGTATTTGGCGTTCGATATCCTCTCGCAAATAGTGCCAATGACTTGCCCAAGAGTTGAAAGAATGGTGAGGCAGCTATATCACTGGGTCAACAAGAATATGAAGTGATATACAAAAGAATATCCACCTTCTCTGAGATAGATTTACAGATGGCGGCTTTTGAGACATCTGGGTCCAGGGAGAGTCGATAACGTGCGTATTTCACCAAGTACTTGTCCTCCTCTTCTGTGAAGCGGTATTTACCACCTCCGAATTCCTGCGCATCAGGATCGACCCTGGGTGGTGAGGGGGATCGACGAGGAGGACCATTCTTTTCCTTCCCTTTGCCCTTCACACTACTGGGCCCAGCGACCGCTGTCGCCGAGTCAGACGATTTTCTCGACACAGACTGTTGCTTAATTGCAGTCTGCGGAGGCTTGCGAGCTGCTGTCGAAGGTTCGCGAGATCTGGGTGGGGAATCGAAAGCGGGTTTCTTAACAGCAATGAGGGGTTTATCCCGCCTTTCCTGACCACGAAGAAAATCAACGCGTCTGTTCAAGCGTTGGGCATTGTCGAGATAGTAGTCTTTCCACTGACTAGCAAGATGATCATTAACCTGTCAAACACAATGTTTTTGCCATCAGTACTGTGTATGCGAGATGTAACGATGATTTATAAGTGCCTAAAAGCTGAACGTACCCCATGAAGTGCCTCTAAAGCTCGCCGGTATGTCCATCCCTTCTCCTCGCTGTCATGCAGAGCTTGCACTATCACGTCTTCGTCGTCTGGATATGTTCCCACAGGTGGCCCAATATTCAATGCACCGTGCGAGTAGGATCCGGAAGCAGCTCCGCTGACATGATTAGCAGGCACCGAGGAACCTTGCTGCAGCGCCAGGAAATTCAAGAGGTCATTCGTTCCTGGTTGTTGCGAAGAGACTTGTTGTTGCGCGCCGCCCTGTGAACCCTGAATGAGCGCACCGGCGATCTGCAAAGCCATTTGTAGGCCATTCGTATTAGGAAGCCCATTGAGTCCGTTATTGCTCATGGTGGTAAGAGAGGGTGAGTCCCGAGCAGCTGGTTGTAGCGGTGATTGCAGTGAGTCGTGAGAGGGTTGTGGATAATGCATGTCACGGTCGTCTGCGGATAGCCCCTCAAAGATTATATCCCAGGCGCGGTCATGGCACAAGCAGCAGTAAGTAGAAGGAACAATAAGTGGCCAACAATTTGTGGCAAGGCCGCGTCGGGAGCAAAGTCTGACACGTGGCTCACGATCATCGAGGCGGAACAGTTCTGCCAGATCATATGTAGTAAACGTCGGTATTGAACGTCGGGCGGGGAGTAAGTAATCCCAGAAAAATGCTTTATACTACATAGCGCTTTTAGATCTTCTACAATTACTACATTACATTTGTGATACTTCGTTAATGAGCCCTGAGTCAGGATACCAAAAGTCCCCAGTAAAATTCTAGGCGAAGACGAACAACTTCTTGAAGTCAGAGAGATACTAAAGGGAAGAATTTAGCGAGTTGATCATGAGAATGCAGGCAAGCTTATACGCACATCTGATGGGTCGTTGAACCTAAGGTTGATATTGAGACTTGAGATAGCACGGATCTCCTCTTCGGTCAAATCGAATTGAGTGTGCTCCAAGTTCTGCTTCATCAGCTCGGGGTTCGTAGCCTTGGGAATGACAACGAGACCACGTTGTGTCGACCACCTGAGGAGAACTTCAGCTGGCGATCTCTTGTGGTTCTTGGCGATGTTGAGAACGGCGTCGTGCTCGAACAGGATCTTAGCCTCGTTGGCGGAATCCCAGTTCAACTCGCGGAAGCTCAACGGGCCAAAGGAAGAGTAGGCAGTCACGGCGATGTTCTCTGCTTGAGCGAGCTGAATCAACTTCGTCTGGGTGAGGTAGGGATGATGCTCTGCCAATAACGGGTATTAGTACTGGGATCGCAGATAGGTGAGATGAGGCATCACGCACCGACTTGAAGCAGGGATGGTCGGATGCGAGCGTAGCGGAGAAGATCGATGAGCAAGCCACCGGACATGTTAGAAACACCGATAGCTTTGGCAAGCCCGGCGTCGACGAGCTCCTCCATTGCTGCCCAAGTCTCGTAGAGAGGAACGTTGGCTGTGCGAACATCGTTCTTTCCGTCGTATGCCCAGCCTGGTGGGTAGCGGACGGAAGGGTCAACGTACTCAAGGGAGACAGCTGCCATCAAAAAGACATGAGCTGATGATCAGTCAGATAGTATCAGGTTTTGTACTTACGGAAATGGATCAGGTATAGGTCGAAGTAATCAAGACCGAAGTCCTTGAGTTGCTTCTGTACGATAGGCTTCACATGCTCTTTGGCATGGAAAGTGTTCCAAAGCTGCGAGACAATGAGTCAAGGAGTTCGCGGATTAGGACGGGGAGCTGCGTACCTTGCTGGTGATAAATAAGTCCTCACGCTTGACAATGCCTTCCTGGATGGCCTTCTTCAGGCCAAGGCCAACCTCAGCCTCATTGCCATAGTCGCAGGCAGCGTCAAAGTGTCTGTAACCGATCTTGATAGCTTGGTAGATAGTCTCCTCGCAAAGGTTGTTGTCGAGCTTCCAGGTGCCCATACCGACCTGGGGGAGTTTTTGGCCGGTGGGGTGAAGGGTGATGTAGGGGGTCGTCATGTTTATCGGAAGGAAAGCTGGTGAGGAGTTNTCCGGAATTGCGTGCCCTATCGGTCCGCTAGACATTATGTCTCCGGTTCTGGGTCCCCCCACAGTGGTCTGGGCGATTGTCATGTTCCGTGCGTACTGCAACAGAGTCAGGAGCGAGACAAATTCTGCCCCGGAGCTATCGATGACGGGGGCGACCAATGGTTGATGGGCCCGCAAGCAAACCAGATCGGCCTCCGACCTGTCGATGGGGTAAAGATGAGATGGACCCGCCCAGTCGACTGAGAAGAACGACAGACCTGGATAGTGGCCGAATGTGCGGCTTGTGCTATAGGTCAATTGCTCGCTGCCTCCTCGGAGTATTGCACCGCAATTTGAACATCTTGGCCCAGATACACTCTATGCACTGGAAAATTGATTCTTGACACGCATCTGGTTTCCGAGACCTATCCGGAAGCTGTGGGGTGTCAGATGATAGGATTGAGGAAGCATAGGGGTGGTATTTGCGTAGTAGAGAAGACGTGAACTTGGAGTGATCAGCCTGTACTTTAGACGCCTATAAACTAAGTTTCGCCGCTTCGGGCAAGTACTGTAGTACACATCGTCCATGCTCGTTCAATTGGTTGGATATGATGGCACAGGCATTCGCCACCGCGTAAGATAGCACATATGCACTCCCCCGTTCAAAATTCCAGTATCATCATTGACCGGTATTTATACAGCAACAGAAGTGTAGCGCCTCATCCATCCGATAAAGACTCTTGTTGACACACTTTCATGCACTGGTCCATGGCCGCGGAACACGACCTATCAGTCTCTGCGTCCAGGTAGACTCGGACCCGCTCCTTGCAGTCGGTCCTGTAGGTGTGAACGCAACGGTCTGCACCACACCACTACCACTGGCATCGGAATCAAACCCGGAATCGGGGCCTTTTCTCTTGCGCGAGCTTTGGTCTGCTTAGAAGTATATAGTTAGAGACAATGGTCAGCAAACTCCCGCTAGTGTTATGGAGCTGGTTCACCTGTCAGTATGTCAATCGCTTGGGTTTTCGGCGATGCGATCTCAGTGCTCTGGTCCCTCCGCTCGCTCTCGCTGAGCTGGCAGCTTGACTCTAAATTAGGTCTGGGCAAAGACGAAGATGCATTGCTATCTTCACCATTCTCGGAGCGACCAAATGAGTGCACAGATTCGTGCCTCGCTTTACCCTTCCCCTTGATGTCGCGACTTCGTTTCTGTAGCTTCATATTAGCAGCGAGACTGTCGATGTCTACGGTCTGTGCGTGAGAAGCGTGCATGATGATATACGTTCCTCTCACATTTTTTGTGTGCACTATAATACGTCCTCCAGCCTTCTTCCGAGCGCACCTGGTACTATGATACAACAACTGTCAGCCAGAATGATAGACGTTCACAAACGTCCTTACCTTTTCATAGAATAGTTTAATATTCTGCTTAACAGATCTCTTATGCCATTCGGGATGCGTGGCGATGTAACGAGCAAGGACTCGCTCATCAGACCCGCTGTATTTTGATCCCGCGTCACCGAGGTTCTTCTCGTCTTCAGTCGCGTCGCCAGGCCGATCCGGGACGGGAAGGTCTGGTTCTACATCCTCGCTTTCCTGCGTCACGGCTCGCTGGTCTTCATCCATGCCGCCTTGCTCAGGTGCGGGGGACTCGTCGGCGCTATCATCTGAGTCTTCTCGAGCTTGGTATGGGACGTATGGCACAGAGCGTATTGCTTTACGCATGTCTTCCTCGAGATGCGGATTCTTACACAAGTACCCCTGCCAAGAACTCAACGTATGATGTGGCGCCTGTTATATGTGCAACTCATGAAGTTAACGGAAGGGGGTAGTAAAAGGGCATGAAAGAAAGTACCTGGGCCGTAGCCTTTCGTACCAAGTCTGCTCGGGTGAACTGGGGATTCTGCAAAAACATCTGTCGGCCGAGTTTGACTATGTATTGACCATCTTCGTCCGTGAATTTAAATCTCTCGTTATTAACACGAACGGGTATGGGTGGTGTGAGCGAACGCGAGCGCGAGCGCGGATCCGGTATACCAGATAACGACGTGGTTTCTTCCTGCTCCTGGTCAGAATGTTCGCTATTTATAGCTATAGCCACGCTATTTCGAGTTCTTCGTGGTGTCGGAGGATCAGTGTACATGTCAGAGTCCGCGTTCGAGGATATTGATCGCCCAATTCGGTTTGAACTAGATGAAGCATAAGGATGCTGAAAGCGGGTTGCCACCACGGGAGGATGAGAGGAGGACGGGCGACCCGGGGTAGTGGGCTGTCGTTTCACCCTGCGGGTTACTGGAGGGTCTGTAGTCTCTTCGTCGGGAGGGTCGATTTCAATAGTACGAATACTCCGTAGAAGAAAGCTGGTCCATTGCTCTTTGGTATGATTATTGGCCTGAAAAGGCGGCAGTAGGTGGTATATTAGTTATACTCGATAGCCACTCGACTCTTCGACTTACACCTGTCAGTGAGTCCAGAACATCTTCACATGTCATATTACGGCTGTGTCTGCTTTGTAGTAATGTCTGCAGTATCGTGAAATCTCCAGCAGTGAACTCCTCGTTGGGCATGAAATCTGACTCCCGTCGTGGCTTCTTCGTATAAGATCGACCTGACCCCGGCATGATCAGAGATTTGAGATGAAAAGGTGGTATTCAATTCAGCAGTTGGGGTGGTTGAATTATTTGCGGGCTGGTGGGCCAGCGGCTGGAGGAGCTGGCAAGGAGATTATGTTTTAGTTTGTAGGAGAGCAGAGCGTAGAGTGGTGTTACGAAGCAAGCGTGGTCGCATACTTACTATGCTCCCGTGGAAATGCACAACTGTCTCAAAGTTATTAACCGAAATGGTGTTACATAACGTTGACGAGAAGTTGACAAGGACCACCAGACGCCCATGTGAGCCGTCCCTTCAATGTGTTTGTGCGACCAGTATACGTGACGTCTGCACTGGATTTTTCTATGCCGCTAAATGCAACAGCTACGTAGACCGTGCAGAAAAACCATGATAGAATGTAAATCGAAGCTGGTATATAGTACAACGAGCACTGTTCACCGAGGTGAACGTGTATTAAAACTACGTCTATTCAGAGATAGAGGCAAGCGAGACGGTGTTAAGACTCCTACGTCCAGTAAATCCTAAAGCATGCAAAATCAAGCGCACTGCTAACTGATGAGAAATGTAGAGGTATCCAGGCCGAGAGTTCCCTGATAGGTATGCGAGGGTAGATGGTCCATGCAGATGGTGAAGGTGAATGAAAAGCCGACGATGTGAGGGAGAACCACGTGAAGTTAAACGGTCGTACGAAAGCGAGCATGTAGATGAGTGAATCGACCAAAACTTAGCACTGTCCAAGGAAGCGGTTCTTCGGCATCTGCTGGTGATAGTCGTCTACCCATGTGGTCAAGTTAGGGTTGGTGTATGCTTCCGGGTACCTAAGAAGGCGTTAAGTATTGCGGTCAATCATTGCGAGGAGCGACGACTTACTGTTCAATGTATGCCTTGGTCGGGAAGTCTTCGGGATCACAGCCAATGTTCTTGCGATCAGGGTCTTGGTAAACACGGACCCAGTCGACTTTCATGGTGGCCGGGAATGTGAGATGATCGACGTCCACGAAGCCGAAGTTTCTGGACATGCCCAAGTTGATGATGATGTACATGGGTTCTTGAGGTACAGGGCGCGCTGAGATCTCAACAGCAGGATCGGCGTCCATTCCTGGCTGGTTGATCCGCCATGCGAGCTGGCCATTGGCAACCCATCCAATGTACTGCATGAAAGTAAGTAACGACTCGTGGAAAGCGAGGTTCTCCGCTTACAGCATCGTCAAAGCCGGGTTGGTACTGCATACCGTAGATTTCGAAAACATTGCCAGACAGCTCGTAAGCGTCGGGGTCTGTGCTGCATTTAGCAATGTAAACAGCACCAAGCGTATATTCTGTGACTTACTAGTGTGCGTCAGAGACGATGTAGCTTGTTGATATACAGCACCGGCGTACTCATTCAAGTACGTGCTGGTTGTGTTAGGGATAATCAAGTTTGCGGAGGTATTCAACCACTTGTATCCCTCGTTGAACGGCTGTGAATAGATGAGACAAAATTCACATTCCCGATACATCTTTACTTACCGCCCATTGACTAGATTGCGAAACTTGGCCTGAAAGAGGATCGCCGCTAATCTGAGGCAACGTTAATATCGTGGAGAGGTTTGCAATGTTCAATACGCACCGTAGCTTCGAAAACATCGATTTCAGGTGCCGCGCGTCCAACGTATGTGCCGTCAGCATGAACGGGTCCAGGATGCGATTCGCCCTGGCAGGTACACCTCGACAGGCGTTGACCAACCAAGTAAGACAGCACGCCGTCGTGTGTCGGGTCACCGCCCTGAGTCGCAGCGAGAGGAAGGCTGTTAACCGTCTGGTTCGCCACAGTCCCGACGTCACAGGCATCGTAGGTATAGGGCCACTACATGTATGTCAGAACAAGCACCGACGCTGATGAGATGTGATGTTTACCATGCCATCGAGACTTGCACCGTAGCCAGCACGACCAAGGTTGCCCATTGCCCATACGGCAGGCCAAAGTCCGACTACATTGTTGATGCCGGGGAGTACGACAGAAACTTGGAGCAGGCCACCGGTGAAGCAGAACTTGTTCCATGTTGACATCATGCCACCTTCGTAGTCCATCCCATGAGTTTCCTTCTTACTCAACGTAACGTGCAGCGAGCCATTCTTCGTGGTTAGGGCAGCAGGGTCGTACCACTCCATGTTGTTGGTTTGCCAGTAGTGCAGATCGACTGCTTCCCAGAACGGGTCGTCACCAGGATAGAATGTGCGGCCCTCCTCGTTGAACTCATCACTGAAGACCAGGTCCCACTGCTTGCCGTTGATATAATCGTTGAAATGGTAAGCCTCTTGCGGGGTGTCCTTGTCTATCAACCCGAACTCTCCTATCAGTTCAGGAACCTTTACGTATGTCAGATTTATGCTTGATCAGAACAACATCAAACTAACCTGTCCAGTTGCGTTGATACCTCCAAGGTTAAAACCACCGAGCGTGGATTGCTTTTTCTTCAAGAAATGGGAGAGAATAGGATATCCGCCGCTGTTCATTGGTTAGGACCATTGCACATCGTGAAACGGGGAAGACACGTACAAAAGCATGGTGATACCAGCAAACAGGAATGCAAGGCAGCCAAGGTTCGAGATTCCACGTGTGGTAAATATCGTTCCTCCCTGGTCATGCTTTCTATCCCTTCGAGGATCAGGAGTGTGCAGATCATCATCAGGCTCTCGGTTTTGCGGCAACAAGTTCCCGCCCCAGGCTGCGGGGTCCGGCGACATGGCAAACTATGATGGTGAAGTCAGTTATGCGCTGAACGCGCCTCTTGCCAGCGCTGCGCGGGCAAATCCGTTATATGCGTGCTGCAGTGTCTGGCGGAGACGTTTGCGTGCAGAGGGTAGAACGCACCTTGTCGGATATCGAAGACGGGACTGGACTGCCGCTACCGCTGCCCTCGCTGACGACAGCATAACGCGAGTCGTTTGACCTCTGAAAGGGGCGTGTCAGCGTCGTTGAAGCCGAGTTCAATAGTAGCAACACGCACCAGAGAAGCATTGCTGGCAGAGGAACGGATGCTCTTTGGAGCTATAAGGGAAGCACTGTCGGAGAGGAGGTTTGTGGAGGAAGGAGACGGCGGGAAATGTTGTGACATTGAGCCCGCTATGCCACGACTATCCAGATAGAATGGGGTATAAAAGAGTGTGGTGACCTGTGCGAGGTCGTGAGTGGGAGAGCAGGAGAAGAGACAGAGACTTTGACAGAGGACTGAAGCAAAGAAGGAGGATTATTATTCTAAGAATATTCGTTGTTATGTTAGGCGTCGGCACACACGGCCCAATCAGAACGCATGGCGTCTCTGATTGTCGGTGAAGTGAGATCGGCCGAGACGAGGTGTCGGGGGTCACATGGGTGCGTCGGCCATCAAACGCCTCCTGCGCCTCCACACTCGTCAGGCTGTTCTCATGACTGGTGGCGGAATGGCTTTCCGCTCAGGATGCTTACTCGCAGCGACTAATTATTCGTCGTCTTCAACCACAACCACCACCTCGTCTGTTGCGTGTCAGATCAGCTTGTTGCTCGTCGTGTAAGGATGCATAGAGTCCCAGCTCGTCTTCGAACGCTCCATGCGCGAGGTCTCGCGACAGCCACTACCAGGCCACCGCTCAGTGGATTGAGTGCAGCTGCCAGGGAACGTGCAGAGAAGCTGTCTGCAGGATGGAAAGGTACTAGTGCAACAGGAGAGAACACAAAGCTGTTCATAGGCGGCGAGTTCGTCGAAAGCAAGACGTCCAACTGGATAGACCTCGCAGACCCGGTAAGCAGTGTAGGATTTGCGCCGGAATCACTCTCTTAAACACGCGTTATAGGCAACACAAACGCTGCTTACGCGTGTACCAGACTCGACGACTGAGGAATTTGACCAAGCTGTAGCTGCTGCATCCGAAGCGTTCAAGACATGGAGTAAATCAAGTGTCCTCACGCGGCAGCGTTTCGCTCTGGAGTATGTAGCGCAATCGTCTCTGTCAGTTATTGAACTCATCTCTGTATTTCAGGCTCCAGAATTTACTTCGCCAGAATTCAGATGCCATTGCCAGCAGTATCGTCCTCGAACAGGGCAAGACATACGCGGACGCGCAAGGCGACTTGCTCAGAGGTCTTCAAGTTGTGGAGACCGCTACTGGTATTCCGACAGCCCTGTTAGGTAACCACATAGAGGTGACCAAAGATATGGACACCTCGACACGAAGACTTCCTCTAGGTGTTTGTGCTAGGTACTTCGTCCGAGCATTCAATTAGTAGCGTCTTTCTCACCCTTCATTGTAGCATTGCGCCGTTCAACTTCCCCGCGTGAGTCCGGGGCTGAGCACCGCTTCACACTCCAGAGCTGCCAACTCACAGGTTCACACAGGATGATCCCGCTCTGGTCGATTCCCGTAGCTCTCACCACGGGCAACACTCTCATTCTCAAACCCTCAGAACGAGATCCAGGTGCTGCCATGATCATCGCCGAACTATGCCAGAAGGCTGGTATACCTCCCGGCGTGCTCAACGTTGTGCACGGTACTGTCCCCATTGTCAATGCCATTTGCGACAACCCGAAGATCAAGGCTATCAGCTTTGTCGGTGGTGACAGGGCAGGCAAACATATATACGAAAGGTGAGCTGCATGGATATTAGATAATGTGATGACTAAACGGTACGATTGAAGGGGACGTGCAACGGGCAAGCGCGTACAAGCAAACCTGGGCGCGAAGAATCACGCTGTGATTATGCCAGACGGTAATATTTGTTCTTGATAAGTCTGCATGTATACTGACAGCAATCGCTGCAGCCAACAAGAACCATGCTCTCAACTCTCTCATAGGTGCAGCCTTCGGAGGTGGGTCCTCGTAGCATGCAAACATTTTGTCTCACTCAAACATTTACCTGTAGCTGCCGGTCAGCGATGCATGGCTGTCTCAGTCGGTAAGTCCGCCATTCTGATAAATCCATGCACAGCAAGACTGAGACAAGCATCACAGCCGTTCTTGTTGGGAACGCACAGTGTTGGGTTCCTGAACTGGTAGAACGCGCCAAGAAGCTCAAAGTCAACCAGGGCTTTGAGCAGGGGACCGACCTGTGTGTATCACTCATTTCCATTTATATTGTCGCACAGACTCAGACTTCGAAATTGATTCCAGTGGTCCCGTCATTTCACCAGCCGCAAAGACCAGAATCGAAGGTCTCATTGCATCTGTCGACGAAGAGGGCGGTAAAATCTTGTTGGACGGTCGGGGCTACCAGGTGCCTGGCTACCCCGAAGGTAACTGGGTTGGACCTACGGTAGTTGAAGCCACGACGACAATGAGAGCTTACCGGTACGTCTACATCACTACCTCTCACTCGTAAACAGTACTGATGACGTTAACCATTATTACAGTGAGGAGATCTTTGGTCCCGTCCTGGTCGTCATCCCCGCCGACACATTGGACGACGCCATATCCATCATCAACGAGAACAAGTACGGCAACGGCACCGCGATCTTCACGCAGAGCGGTGCTACGGCGCGCAAGTTCGAGGTTGAGGTTGAGGTCGGACAGATTGGTATCAACGTTCCCATTCCTGTGCCGTTGCCGATGTTCTCGTGGAGCGGAAACAAGGTAAGTTGCGTGTCTATAATTGGTACGACAGTTGTTCATTGATGCACGATATTTTAGGCTAGCTTCCTGGGCGATATTCCGTTCTACGGCCGAAAGTATGTTCGCATTGACCTTATAATCTACATCATTCGTGCTGACCGACATGCTTTGCATACAGTGGAATCGACTTCTACACTCAGAACAAGGTAAGGTCCCAATCACAGCTGCTCCTTTGTCCCGAACTCAACTCTGTCTCCAGACCACCACAACCCTCTGGAAATCCGAGGACGCCATCGGCAACAAGGCCTCCGTCGACATGCCGACACACCACTAAACCTCTCCTTCTCAGATGTCTGTACTATATGCAACCTTTTCATTGTACAATACATACATCACACATGCGCAATCGATATCTACAAATTCGAAGAACCTCCCGAATTGCTTTTACCTTCTATCTCGTCTAGGAGTGCATTTGAATACGCCACGCACTGGTCGTACACTTTCTCGAACCCATTCTATCAGCCCACCCATGTACAATCAATACATGCTCACGCAGAGAAGAGAGAATATGAGCACTCACGAGTCCACCGTAATACGGATCTGGGATAGCCTTTCCATCTACGTACGACCCCCACAGCTTGACGATAGCTTTCGACCCTGCAGGGCGTATGCGTTCGAGGTTGCGGAGGTTGGCGTCGTCGGAGGCGAGGATGTAGGTGAAGGTGTGGAAGTCTTGTTTGGTGACTTGGCGGGCTTCGTGTTCTATGGGGACGCCGTGCTGGTTACAGTATAATTGAGTTATTAGAGTTGTATATGCCCGACGAGGTGGAATAGGTTGTGGCAAAGGAGATTTGGTACACACCTTGCGACATGTAGCTACCGTCCTACACTCGATAGAAGCACACACAAGTCAGCACGGTGCACATCACGAGCGAGCACACAGCACCACTAAGTCTCTCGAATATACAGCACTTACCTCTCATCGGGTTCCTCACCAGTATGATACGCCGCCGTGCCCGCAGAGTCCACAGTGAGGTCGACCCCGCGCTGCTTCGCGACGTGTCGAAGGACGGCTTCGCCCATGGGCGACCGACATATGTTTCCTAGGCAGACTATCAGTGCGGAGGGGGCCATTTGTGAGATTCTGGAGTATGAGGTGCGAGGAGGAGGAGGAGGTAGTAGTCAGGGCTGGGGAAAGTTGAAGTACTGGTGGTGGAGTTGGTAGATCTGTGTTTATCTGAGTTTATCATGAGATTGGGACGCGAGATCGCGATCGCGTTCCTATGATATAGCCGAGTCCAAGCCGTGTATGTTACTTTAGCTTTACTCTCACTTTCTACTGACCAACAGATTCAAAGTACTCATACCGAAGACACGTACTTTGACGAAGCCACAATACGTTGAATCCACTCAACTAATCATGGCACCCCCACCGATCCAACTGTTCCTCACCACCATTGCGTCGCAGATTACACTTAGACAACGACAGGGTAAGTGCCCATAACATCGAGCTCTTTACCATCCAAGGCACTGATTATGAATACCGTCTTATCATTTGCTGGTTGACTGTGCAGAATACATCCTACGCATCCTCCAGGTGAAGAAGATCCCGTTCACGTCGTACGACCTCGCTTCGGATGAAGATGCGAAGCGGCTGTGGAGGAGGAAAGCTCCTCGAGGTGAGTGCACACTCTATGAACAAGCAGTTCTTCAGAGTCAAGCATGATATATTGTTGACGATGTGGTGTGCAGATAAACAACAGCTCCCTGGTATACTAGTAGGCGGCGAGTTTCCCGGTGTGAGTAGCTACACTACGTGACCACATCTCCATACCAATGCATACTCACTCCGAACCTAATCCACCTATCTCAGACATTCGAACAATTGTCAGTACATTGACTCTACCCCCACTATCACTCTCCTCTGACAAGCACCACATCTCACTCTCCTCCACAGCGAAGAAGCCGTCGAATTCAACGAACTCTCCACCTTCCTCCGCCTCACCGAAGACTACACCCCCTTCTCCGACGACGCCCCCCTCCTGCACGCCACGCCCATCGGTGTCCCAGGCGCGTACAGCCCCCTACAAATGCATCCCCAACACGCCGTGCACAGCCGCTCGCCGTCGCCGTCCCCGCTGGCGGTGAGAGAGAGGGAGAAGAAGGAGACGGTGAAGGCGGACGGGGTGTTGGAGGAGTTTGGGCTGGGGGATGTTAGTGTTAGTGTGGATGAGTTGGCTGCGCTTGTTAGTGAGCTTGGGCTTGGTGGGGAGGAGGCGAGGGAGTTGGTTAGTGGGTTGTCGGGGGTTGAGAGTAAGGGTGAGAGTGGGAAGAAGAGTGAAGGGAAGAGCGGGGAGAAGAGTGAGAGTAAGAGCGAGACGAAGCCCTTAGGGAAGGGGAAGAAGGTAGAGGAGAAGTCTGAAGATAAGAGTGAGAGTAGGAGCGAGACGAAGCCGTTAGGGAAGGCGAAACAGGTGGAGGAGAAACCAGAGGAGAAGTCTGCAGCGAACAAGGAGGACAGTAAACCTGCAGATGCCGCATCCCCGCCGAAGGAGGTCGATAAACCTGCAGATGCGGCACCCCCGTCAAAAGACGGCACAACAAAGCCGTCTGAAGCTGAAGAAACCACAGACACCACGGACAAGCCAGAGCCAGAGGAGAAACAAGCTCCAGAACCGCGTATCAAGATAACACCCCCTCACCACACTCTCCCAGTAGAGCCTAAGGCGACTTCGTGATTTCTTCATTTGCTGCATTGTTTTGAGGGGTCTTGGTTGTGCATAGGGGATTCGGAAGGATATGTACTATATGTGAAATGCGACATGAACGGAATGGATTTTGATTAAGCTTACTACATACTGATACTCGTACACGGGCGTGATATAATGGGATAGCTGGGTATATTAGTACTGCGGCTACTCAGTACTCATTGTCAGGCTGAGAGAGCCGAGACCGTCGCCGACGTAACGGAGTCTCAGGCGTCGAGGACGACGAAGGCATCTGTGTGGTACTCTCTTCTGTCTTGATGTTCGGCTGCTACAAAAACAACAACATCTTAGCATCCCTCCCAAATAAAACTCTGACAAAGTAAGTACTCACAGAAACAGCACTCCTCGGTGCACTAGCACCAAGACTCCGACTCCTCTTCTGCCTCGGTACGCGTGGCGTAGCAGGTACACTCGCCTCGCGCTTCACTCTTCCAGGTCTCTGCTGTTGTGGTTTATCGTGACCATAGCCGTCAGTGGTGGGTTGTTCGGAGTACCCTTGCAGACGCCATTCGATCATTGGGAGGAGGCAGGAGGCGAGGGCGACGAAGGAGATGAAGAAGAAGGCAACGGAGGCGGAGAGGGCTGTTAGGAGGGGGAAACGCGTGAGGATGCCTCTATACAGATGATCGTTAGTTGAGGTTGTGTTATGTTATGTTGAGAGAAGGGGACGGAAGGGGTGGAGCGTACCGTAGGCCTTTGTGTACGACAACTCCGCGGAGTAGAGCTGATGAGACGGTTAGCTCGCGGCCTTCGCCGTGTCCGAGACTCTTCCAGTGGTCTCTACGACCGATCTCGACGGTGGCGATTGCGTTGGAGGCGGGGAAGAGGACGTTTGAGAGAAGGGGGACGTCGAGAGTGATGGTTTTGGGCGTGCCGAGTATGAAAGACCATGGCCATTTGCTAGGTGGAAGTACAAGAGCCTGGGAGGGATTGTATGAGGGAGCGTAGATGATAGGGAGGGTGTGAGCTTACTGGTCGGCGGATAGATGCGATGGTTTGGTTGGTGGGAGTGGAGAGCGTGAGGGTGGTCATGAAGTTGCCCAGCTCCAAGTTCGTCGGAGAAGTGGGTAATACAAGATGTAGCGAGACATCATACGGCTGCTGAGCTGCCAACGATGGGAGCTCCGTATATGCATACGGTGAGATACCATCCCTAAGATCCAGAGGTTGAGCTCAGCGCATATAAGTGCATACACTGAACCCATACGCACCCATACTGCAAGTACAAACTAGCCTCCCACCCAACCGCAATACTCCTCCACACAAACCAACCCGCCGACACGGACGACGCAGCGAGTATAGGGATAGTGATGAGGAAGACTATAAGGGGGACGAGCTGGGGGAGGTAAGGGCGGAACGAACGCCATGCTGCGTGGATGAGGTCGAGGACGAGCTGCACGGGCAGCCAGAGGAATGAATGTGGTGAAGCATCGTTGGTGAGTGCATGTTTGCTGTCCGCTGTGTTCATCTCGCTGTCGTGGACGTCGACTACTTAGACAAGGTAGGCGATGTCAAGAGTAGGAAGTGAACGTGAATATGCAGTGAGGCGCGAGCTCGGACCGGCGATCCGTGACATCATCTCTTTATTGCTCTCTCAAACATATCTCTCTTATAACAACCATGTCCTCCTCCTCCCTCCATCGCCTCTTCGGCCAACACCCATCCTCCCAGCTCATCCAATCCTACCTCTCCTCTCTCTCCTCCTCATCCACATCGCTCGTCCCAGAAATCAAATCATACCCCGATGCAGTCTACTTCAACTACTTCTCCCTCGGGATCAGCCTCCTCTTCAAACCCACAAACGGCTACAAGCCAAAGACTGGTCTCTCACGCGATGACCTGCAAGACGACAAACTTGTTTTAGACGGCTTGGACATCTACAACGTGCAGCCGCCCAAGGAAGGGCAGAGGAAACCTAAACAGCCGTACTCCACTTATCCCCTCGACTCGATCACCCTCGCTCTCGCTACTGTACCTGACAAGCCAGAGCGAGCGAAGCAGTTTGTCGTCAAACCGACTACTACGGGCAAGGAGTTTGTCGATGTCTTGGGAGAGCCAGAGAGGAAGGGTGGAGGTGCGGGCCCGTCGTCTGGTTCTATAGGGATTTGGTGCGAGTGGACAAAGGACGGGGTGCTGGTCGAGTTTGGCGGAGATGAAGCTAGGGGACCGCAAGCTTGGGAGAGGGGAAAAGATGCAGTATGGAAGGTTATCACCTTGTTCCCTCCATCTCAGGGTAGTACGAGCTGAGTGAAGAATCTCTCATGATCAATCAGGTTGGCAATCTACATGTAAATTGTACAGAATATGGAGCACATTGACTTTGGGTATATAGGTTTATCATGGTTAACCTTCGAGAGGACCGACTGTAGCTTGGCATGAGCACGTTGTGGAGAAAGTGTGGATGCACGGCGGACTTACTAAAGTCAAACACTTGACGAGCAGTGACCTCTTCGCCCTTGGGGCCAGTGAAGTAGATGCGCTTGATGAATCTCCTCTCATTGTTGACCTCCTGGACATCGAAAATCTAATGGAAATCCGATCGCGTCAGCACTATGCACTCGCACTCCCCATATGCATAAATCCCCACCTGCTCAGCCACCCAAGTCTTGCCGCTCTTGGGGGTATCACTGTGCCCAATAGTGTTGATAACACCATGCTGCAACGAATGCTCCGACCAGTTCTCCTTCAAGAACTCATGCTCGAGATCCGCTACCTGCGCCCTTCTCGACTTCGTGACGATGTCGCCAAACAGCTTGTCCGCGACTTCGCGATCCTGCCAGTCGAGTGGTCGCGTCTCCGTCCCGCTGCCGAGTCCGCCTGTGAGTTCTTGGTGGTTGATGAGGGTCTCGACGCCGTTCTCGGTGCTGTGGGTGAGGGTGACGTAGAGCGTGGCGAGGGCGATGGCCTTGCGGGTCATCCAGCCGACGCCTTGGAGGGTGAGGATCTTGTCTGTGTCATCGCTGAGAGACTTGTTCTGTCAAGGGAGTATGAGCGTTGAAGAGGATGCAGGAGACGACGGGTAAGACGTACCAGGGAGTACTTTCCTGAGAGGTTGAGCGTGTTGATCTCGACTGGGACGGCCATGGTGTGATGCTAGTTGGAGAGAGAGAGACGGGTGGGCGATATCGATGCGAGTGCTTGAGGGTTATATAGGGATTCTTGAGTTTGACTGCGTTGGTGGACGTGTCATAAGCTGCCATGATGGGATGACAATGAAATGAACGTGAAATCGAGGGTGATGAAACGTGAAATTCGGGTGCGTGTGGTCGTGGCGTGCAGTGATTATCGAGGGAATATCCAAGACCTCTCCTGATCATCTCGTGAGAAGGTTATCAGTGCGCAAAATAGATCTGATCCGCAACAGCCATCATCTAGCCCCTACCCGACGCCCGACTCGCACGCCTCCCGCCCCCATGCCCCTCTGACCCTGCGCACTCTCAACCCCCAACGACCAGCATGGGTGACTTCACCGACTCGCCGGCGAGCTCGTCTCGCACACACGTCTCGTACGGCAAAACGGGCGACGAGGAAGACCTCTCTGCGAGCGACCTGTCCACTTCCAAATCATTCCTCAAGCAACATGCGAGCAACGACGACCCAGAGATCCTCGGCTACGGCCACCCTCCTATTCCCCGCCAGGCTTCTCTCTCGCCCCAAGGAAAACGAAGAGAGCAACTGCTAAGCTATGTCGGCTGGTACAACCCCACTGTCCAGCGAGTATGGAAGTTCATACAAGGCCCGCGACCCAAAGTAGACCTCCCAAGTGCGTGCATATTAATCTATCTCTAACACACCGTAAGCTCTAACGTCACCAATGATACTCGCAACCTTACTGTACAGACCCGACGCCCCTTCTGGGCTCAACCATCCGCGTCCGAGGACGCACCTACACCCTCAGCATCGAACCCACCCTCCTCCGCGCCACCCGTCTCTTCCAACCCCAATGGGTATTCGTCCTCCTCGCCGCAGCCTACATCATCGGCATGGCCTTCTTCGCGCGCGCCCAAGCATGGCTCACCCCCGCCGACTCGTATATCACCTGTACGTCCGTCTGGTGGACGACGAACGCCGGGTGTGGGCTCGACGGGAGGGACTGTGCGCCGTTTAGCAATACGAGCTTTGCGTTTAGGTGCCCGGCGGGGTGTAGCGAGGTCACGCTGCATAATCCGAGGACGGTGGGTGATGAGAGGGTGAATTTCGTGCCTCTGATTGTTGGAGGGGGTGATCCTCAGCAGACGTATAGAGGAGACAGTTTTATATGTGCTGCCGCCGTACAAGCGTGAGTTTAGTGTGGTTCATGTGTTATGCAAGACATTGACTGATGTGCTGTGTGCAGAGGAAAGATAAGCGACTCCAAAGGCGGGTGCGCGACCATGTCGTTGGTCGGAAGTTTCACAAACTACCTCCCCGCCGTCGCCAACGGCCTCTCCTCCCTCGGCTTCCCCTCCGAGTTCCCCCTCTCCTTCCAATTCGAACCGACCACCGAACTAACCCACTGCACCGACTACCGCAACGCCGCCCTCGCCTTCAACGTCCTCATCACCTGCCTCCTCTTCTGGGTCGTCCGCTCCAAACCCATCATCACATTCTGGTCTATCTTCTGCATCGGCTTCTGGCACATCACCCTCTTCTCCCAGCCGCGCGACAACCCCCCGCCGCTCGACGAGGCCTTCGGCACCTTTCTCCCTGCGCTGTTCGTCGCATACTACTTCTGGCGCGTCGCGTGGCGGTTCACTCTCCCCGCCTTCCGCCTCGCACCGCTCGAGTCCTCCGTGTGGTTCCTCGGCCCGTTCTGGGTTGGCGTACTCGCCAACCTCACGACTGACAAGATCCCCATCGACAGACTCACGGCGCAAGATATCCGGGGACGTGAAGGCGCACTCACCGCGCTCATTATCATCATACTCGTGCTCGTCGTCATTGTCGTCAACCAGGTGCGCATCATCCGCAAGACGGGGTGGTTGCCGCATTATTTGGCGTGGTACGTGTTTGGCGGGCTGGTGGTGTTGGTGATTAGTCAGTTGCCCGGGCTGCAGTTGAGGATTCACCATTACATTATTGCGATTGTGTTGATGCCGGGGACGGCGTGGCCGACGAGGGCATCGGCGGTGTATCAGGGGCTGTTGCTTGGGTTGTTCCTCAACGGCGTGGCCGCGTTTGGGTTCGACTCCATTTTGCAGACTGCAGCGGATGTAAGTTCACATTTGCTTCTCTTTTATGTGCTTAGGAGTGATACTCACGACTTGTCGTGTGTGCTAGTTACGACGAGATGCACCCCTCGGCTCAGAAATCCCGACGTTCCTCACCAACTCAACGACCTTCAACGCCTCCATCCCCCTGGCCAACCAGACGATATCCTGGAGCCCACTCCCAGACGCGAGCGAGGGGTGGGACGGGTTCTCGCTCCTCGTGGACGACGTCGAGCGGTACATCGGAGCTGCGACGAACTTCTCGCTGGCTGCGCTCAAGGAGGGCGTGCCGCATTTCTTCAGGCTCGCTGTGAGTATTCTTCGTACTTATTCTGACAGATTTTGGTTGCTCATGACCTTTGACAGTATACAAGCCAGGACCAAATTGCCGACTTTACCATGCCGGCGACGTTATGGCCCAACGGGACGTGGGTCGATCCTCTCCCCGGACGCACCTAGTACCACCACCAATATTACGATCATTCACATATGCATATATCTATCATTTCTCCTCCAGTCATCGGCGTGTACAGTTTAGTTCCCCATGGACATCCTGCGTATTTTAGATCATTCGCTCATTCATTTTTGTTGGGACTTTTGTTGCGGACTGAATATAATGTGTTGCTACTTGTACCCTCAATCTCGCGGAGACTGACAGAATGGCAAGTGTGAGCTTTAGCGTTGTTTTGCGGTTATTCTTGCATGATATGTACGGTTGTAGGTATATACAGTTCTTTTGGCCCAATCTCAGGCATACCGGGGTATGTGGTGGGACATGTACGCGAACATAAATAGGCACTTGAGCTGGCATATTTTGAAGTTGCAATGAAAATATATGGGAATATGTACGCGTGAAGTAACAACAACAACCAACCAACCGAACGGTATGTACGAGACAGAAAAAAGACCAGGTATGTAAGTAGCGAGCTATAGGACCAGTAAACAGAAAAGAAAGAACCGAAAACGACATGCGAATAGAGACGAATAATAATAGGTAGGGCAAGTGATAGCTGATGTACGACGTACGATGCTTGGAGAATAGTCTTCAGTTGTGTTCCAGAAGTAAGGGGAAATGATGAAAATTAGAAGGCAGTAAGCAGTGGTTCCATGCGAAGGTAGGTATGGTAAAGTAAGAGCAGGAGGAATGCACGCGAGAAGAGAAAAGTGGGTGGAACACGACTGAAGACCTTGGAGGCACACCGTGCGCGGGTGCATGTGGTACTGCGTGAGCGTACGCGAAGACGCGAAGGTACGGTAGGCAAGGGCCTACTACTGCAATTATTCCCTGGGGAGTTGATGGGCGATCGTGATGAAGATGAAGACGAGAAGAGGCCATTGCACAAAAATTCCGGATTGTGATTGTGTGGTGGGGTAAAAGGGGATGAAATACAGTGTCTTGTACGAGTCGTGCGAGAAGACAGCGATGGGTGGATGTATACGGCCTATAGACAGCCAGATAGTGTCAGGGGGGTTACGAAGCGAGCGTGGTCTAGGGAGTGACAAGGGGAGGAGGAGGGACGAGGCGGCCAGGCCCCATAGGAGGTTCCGAGTGCAGAGACAGCAGCGAGATCGATACATATGAATACATAATCCTGAGAGCGATGATGAAGCAGCG
>JAXQGX010000145.1:0-19354 GCA_037040455.1 Irpex sp. P115-07
CAAATCGCGGGAGCCTCGTCCACCGAGTTCGGATTGGCGAACATGATATGGGCAGCAGTCGTAGTGGCAAAGGTAAGTGTTGTTTTGGCGACTTGTGATACAAAGACATGACGTCCGTGAACTTGTTGTGACGATGGACGAAATTTTGGGGCACGAGCAATGGCGTTCTTGGAGTACTGAGCGTACCGAGTGCGTCAACTGACGGAACGAATACACCAGTCACGCGGTATCACATGCTCTATTCGTTCCCATGCTAACAGGAACATAATGACAGGACGAAGCCTATACCATCACGGCACCAAAGGTCGTTGGAGTGTTTATTGGGTTACTCGTATTTCACGGGATGTTGGTGAGGCGTTCAAGTTTTCACAACTTACGTTCAGTGCGTTGACCTATGCGATTGTTCGTGACGTAGAACTGCCTTGCTACTCGATGGCTAGCGCGATTAACGACAGGCTTTGTGTTTATCAACATTGGTACAACTCTACGTACGTCCTTTCTGTCGCAAATATCTGCTCTGTACTGACGGATGCCCTATAGTGATCATCATCGTCCTCCTTGCTACCACTCCTCGGTCAGAGATGCACTCGGCCTCCTACGTATTTGGTTCCGATGGATTTGTAAACCAGACCGGAGGGTGGAATAACGGAATCGCGTTCCTCTTCGGATTATTGAGTGTCCAATGGACTGTACGTAGTCTTCTTGCTCCTCATGTCAGCATAGCACACCACAGCGTACTGATATCTACGATTTGGATCTCATAGATGACTGTAAGTAGATATCCAGGCACAGGAAGCACCGTGTAGATGACTGACAGGCGTAATGCAGGACTATGACGCAACAGCTCACATCTCGTAAGTTGTTCTTCACTCACCGTCGAACAGGAGATTCTGACTTTGCGAAGTGAAGAAGTTCGACGGGCGGCGTACGCTGCACCATCAGCCATCTTCATCGCTGTCATAGGTACAGGTCTGCTCGGCTGGTTGCTGAACATTGTCGTCATCTTGTGTTCTGGGCCACTGTGAGTCGTAGTCCATCTTAGCCTGAATCCACTTCTGAGCTAATATACCAATAGTGAGAACCTCCCTGGAGCATCACAGAATGCTTTCCTCGAAATTATGGCCCTGCGTATGGGCAAACCAGGCGCGCTCTTCCTCTGGGTAAGTCCTTCCTTCCCATCTCTCATGCTTCCTAGCTCACAACTGAAACGCCCTTCGCTTACCCTGCACAGTCATTCGTCTGCCTCACAGCGTTCTTCGTCGTGCAAACCGCCTTGCAAGCCTGCTCGCGCACAGTTTACGCCTTTTCTCGCGATCATGGCCTGCCCGACCGCGGATACTTTGGCCACGTGTCGAGGTGGACGACGACTCCGCTCCGTGCCATCTGGCTCACTACTTTCGTGTCTGTTCTACCCGGCTTGCTGGACTTGGCGAGTCCCATTGCAGCAAACGCAATCTTCGCATTGACGGCGATGGCCCTGGACTTGAGTTATATCATCCCCATCTTCTTGTACGTCTCATTTCACATCATACTATCCTTTCACTGCATAGCAGCACAGAACATCACTCATACTTTTTCGTCATCCTCTGTAGGCGTCGATTTTACAGGAATCACCCAGAAGTGGAGTTCAAGCCGGGACCGTTCTACATGGGCGACGGCCTGTTGGGATGGGCTGCGAACGTCAATTGCATTCTCTGGACGCTGTTCGTCTGTGTCATTTTCGCCATGCCGAATTACTTGCCCGTCAATCCGCAAAATATGAACTACGCGTCGGCGATCACGGGTGGTGTGATCATCTTGTCGATGTGAGTCTTCCTTTACTTCGACGATGTATTCGAAGTTCCTGTTTGCAGACGCTGATGGAATGGTGGCTTTTAGGATTTGGTACTTCATCAGCGGGAGGTTCCATTACAAGGGTCCACAGTCGAACTTGCATGAGGCGGACAAGGACCACAAGTTGCGCTCGGAGGATGAGTCGCGGAATGCATTGCATCACGTTGACGCATAAGAACCTCCGGTGCTCACACACGTCTGATGTCTTCCCAACTCCCACTAGCCCATCGTCCTCTGGGCTGTCATACTACGCTGCAAGGGAGTCTACAGTCCAGATGCGGGAGCCATTCGGGGAGGACAGCTTTTTACCTGCTTACGACGTACTACACGTTTAGAAGCGGGTTACACAACACAACACAAGATGGCGGCAGTTCTCTTCAACGAGATCGGCCGGCTCTACACGCTATTTCCAAGGTTACGAAGGGAGACGATGGGGGAACAAGGGAAGTGATATGTTCAACACGATATTATAGCACGTCTTACGATTTATACCTTTTGCGATATCTATCTTATGCAATGATTACTTGGATTTCTCTATATATATCACACAGGGAAAGCCCGGACTTGTAGTTCAGTACAAGCTATACGGCGCACGATATCGGGAATCTCCAACGGCAGAATAGAATGAGCGCTTATATGCCTTCCTCATTGGGCAAAAGATTAGATTTCAGATGTCTCGCGATCTGGTCTTCAAGTTTTCGACCTGCCGGAGCCTCAACCTTCATGTTCCTCAAAGCTACCACTCTCCTCCAGATATACACACACTACTCAACTATCAGAGGAAACGTTCAAGCTGCATAGATACATGGGGCCTCACGAACACAGGGAAGCAACCTCGCCCTAGTAGAACTGCCGTAGCACTTGGCCGATGCGGCATCGGCCGTCACGACGAGTCTCAATCATCGACGGTCTCCTTCAGACTTGCTCCATGCAGTACACTACCATCTCTCGATAGTAAACAGCTTACGACACCATCACACATGGCAAGGCTTCGACATGTATACGGGTACTCCAGGATTCAAGACTGACGGCCCGGGGTTAAACGATTATTGACCAGAACCGACGAGCAGATGATCACTGGCATGAGTATTTCTACCTGCATCTGTCAGTTCACGAGCTCACCAGTCCACATGCATCATGAGCTGGCGAAGCGTATAAAGAAGCAGTCGATCTTACACCGATGATGGCTAATTAGAAAGAATGGAACGAATGCGGCGGTTTCACAGACGGGGCACACCATTCTTGACACCTTATGAAACTTACAGAGCAACGTTACGATGGCACAGCACACTGGTCGATAATCTCAAGCCCTTCTACACATCCTCAAGAAGACAGAAACAGACCCACCCACGCAGAGAGGGAGGAAGACGTCATACCGTGACGGATCACCTGACTGGTTCTCGGGAGTTATAAACGGTTGAATGATGCCGGAGAACCTGTTGACTTTGGACCGCGACGAGCGGTCAGAAAGTCGAGAAACGATGACTTCGCTGAACTCTTCCGATGACGGCTATGGACCATACAGGGGTCAGGGGGGATATAAAGCTGCAGTCTCGGGGACATACAGCTTCCAGGACGAGGACAAGACTCGTACTGGTATCCCTCGACGAGACCCCGTCATGGCTGCACGCAAGTATCGCAATTGGGTTTTGTCCGCAGTAGTATCGCTGGCTTTGGTCTTGGTGACATGGCCTGCGACGTTTGGAATCAGAGCGACTAGCTTGAAGGAGAACAAGCCCAACTTGGCTGTCGCTGCGAGCACTGAACCGCCGAGGCAATCAACGAACTTCTCTACGGCTGTCCAGTGGGATAACTACTCGCTCTTTCTCAACGATCAACGCATTTTCCTTCAGTAAGCAGTAGAGTTGACTCTTTATTGTGCTATCTACGCTTGTGTTGATATTCCATCAGTTCTGGCGAGTTCCACACCTTCCGCCTCCCAGTGCCGGATTTGTGGCTCGATATCTTCCAAAAGATGTCCGCCGCCGGTCTCAACGGTGCTAGGTATATATCCATCCAGTCACAAATAATTGAATTCGAGTCCTAATAGTTTGCTAGCATCTATATCCATTGGGCGTTGACTAACCCCGCGCCTGGGGTGCTTGATTTCAACGACTGGCGAGCTCTCCAACCCATGTTCGACGCCGCAAAGCAAGCCGGCATATGGATTGTTCTTCGACCAGGCCCTTATGTACGTTGACATGCTGTATGGCATGGGCATATGACTGCTAAGATGCACATCTCTTCGCTACTTTAGATCAACGCGGAAACGACAGCGGGAGGCCTTGCACTGTGGTCGACCAGTCTCACACACTCAGAGCTCCGAACCAATGCGTCAGACATTGAAGCATCTTGGCAACAATATGTTGACGCTATTATCGACATGACTGTCGAAAACCAGATTTCCAACGGTGGCCCTGTTATTGCAGTCCAGATAGGTAAGCAGACATCTCCCATTATTGATGCTTTCGGTGAAATCCAGCATCACTAACTTGAAACTCACAGATAACGAGTATTCGCAAAGCCCTATTGAGCGTGCGGAGTACTTTGCTCAGCTCGAAGAAAAGTACCGTGCCAACGATATTGTAGTTCCACTGTGAGTATCTTCTTGCTTTACTATTACATTCAGGGCAGAGTGTAAACTCGAATGCTAGGACGTATAACGACCCAGGTGAAGGTTCCAACTTCATCAACGGCACGGGTGCTGTGGATATCTACGGCCTGGTATGTTTACTCTACAGTTATCACGAACTCTTAAACATCTACTTATACACTCTACCTCAGGACTCCTATCCACAACACTTCGATTGCTCTAACCCCACAGTGTGGGCTCCCGTTACCACCAACTATCACCAGTACCACGAAACAGTGAACCCAAGTCAACCCTTTTACATGCCAGAATTCCAGGGTGGATCCTTCGACCCGTGGGGTGGCCCTGGCTACGACGCTTGTGAGGTGTTGACGGGCTCAGACTTCATGGACGTGTTCTACAAATGGAATTGGGCGTCGAATGTCAAACTTATTTCGTACTACATGCTCTACGGGTACGTTCTTTCTCGCCTTTCGCTCGGGTCTCCAGTGGTATCATCTAGTGCTCACGTTGTATAATCTTCTAGTGGTACGAACTGGGGAGGTCTAGCAGAGCCCGGCGTATATACCAGGTGCGCGCATGCCGAAAGATATCGTCGTTATGAACTTGTTGGCTAACTACATGTACGGCAGCTACGACTACGGTGCCTCCATTCGTGAAAACCGTGCCCTCGATACCAAATTCGACGAACTCAAGCGTCAAGGCCTCTTCCTCCGGAGCTCTCCCGAATTTACAAAGACAGACTTCATCGGTATCTCGACGACAGGCATTCCAGGAGTGAATGTCAGCAACCCTGCTGCATTCGTTACACTGCTGAGGAACCCCGACTCTGGCGCAGGTTTCTACCTCGTGAGGCAGGCGAACTCGTCTTCAACGTGAGTAATGAATATTTACTTCGAAAGACAAAAAAGATGAAGCTGACCTCCCCTTCTCTCATAAACAGGGACACTATCTCCTACAGCCTGACCGTCCCAACTAGTCGTGGTACACTCCGAATCCCCCAACAGCTTCCTGGCAATACGATTTCACTCATTGGTCGCCAGAGCAGAGTGATCGTCACCGATTATTCTTTCGGAAAGTCTAGCAAACTGACTTACTCGACTGCGCGCATCCTATTCGCGGGTACCATTGGCACGCGTGACGTCATCTTGCTCTATGGAGACCCGAACGAGGGTACCGAGTTCGCTATCGACGACAGCGTGTTTTCCTTCCCTCCCGGTAGCTTCAAGGCGAACTCCATCCAACCGGTTGTGAAGCCACAATCGGATGACGCGCCGTTACTTATCTATGCAGATGCGTCCATCGCGTCAGCCTACTTCGCCCCAGTCCTCCCTGGCAAGGGTGATTTCAGCTCGTTCTGGCAGTTTGGAAGTAACAACACTATCCTCGTGGGCGGGCCTAATCTCGTCCGTAACGCATCTATATCCAGCGACGGTACGAAGCTGTCACTTCGAGGGGACTTGAATGCCAGCACAGACTTGAGCTTGCTCGTCCCTCCGACCGTGAAGTCCGTGACCTGGAATGGACAAAACGTCCGCGTAACAGAGGTGGACCAGATTCCGGGTTTCTTGCAAGGGCAGTTGGAGTTTACGTTGAACAAGGAGAAAGATATCCGAGTGCCTAGCCTTACGGGGTGGAAGTTCCAGGATAGCTTGCCGGAGGTGAAGGACGGGTTCGACGATTCGAAGTGGGTGACTGCGGACCATACGACTACGAACATCACACAGCCGCTGTTCGGGGATGGGCGGATATTGTATGGTGCGTTGCGGTATATTGCCTACTTCGTCTGTGCTTGGTGCTCACGCGACTTTTCTGTCAGGTTGTGACTATGGCTTGTGAGTGATCTTTAGAAAACGCCATTCTCTATTTAGAATGGCCGATCTTACTCGAGGTTTCAGCTGTGAGAACATCGTGCTCTGGCGCGGGCACTTCAATGGGACGCCCTCAACGACAGCCGTGAACCTCACGATAAATGGCGGAAGCGGTACGTTTTGCGATTTTTTCAACTCCATTCACTGTTGACTCTTGGAACGCAGCTTTTGCCGCTTCTATGTTTATCAACTCCCACTTCATCAACACAACCTCTAGCCTGTCTGACGAACAGACTAACACGCTGTTCACGTTCCCTGCTGGGAGTGTCAAGATCGGACAAGATAACGTTATCACGGTAGTGCAGGATCACATGGGCAACGACGAAGATCCTACTGGTGAGTCAGATAGTGCCGATCCTGCGAGGATGTTGACATTGACATACGATCTAATATAGAGCGATCTCCTCGTGGAATTCCTGGATTCGCTCTCACCGGTGGCAACATTACTACTTGGAAAGTTCAAGGAAAGCTGGGAGGGTATACGAAGTATGTGGAAGTATCTATACTGCTCTATCACTGACCCTAAACCTTCGCTTTTCAACAGCTTCCCAGATAAGCTCCGGGGTGTCCTCAATGAGGGAGGTTTATTTGGTGAACGCTCGGGTTGGCATCTTCCGGGATTCTCCACCGCCAAGTGGTCGACCAGGTCGCCATCCCAAGGGTTGCCGAATGGGCCTGGCGTAGGGTTCTTCGTTACGACGTTTGAGCTGGACGTCCCCAAAGATGTCGACGCTTTCTTCAGTTTCGAATTTACGGAACCCGCAGGTCAGGCTTACCGTGCGCTACTATTTGTCAATGGATGGCAATATGGCAAGGTAAGAATTATGAGATCCCGATGGATTAACTGTGATACTCACCAGTTGGTACGCTACTTGTAGCGCGTCGCAAACTTCGGTCCACAGACCAAGTTCCCCGTTCCGACAGGCATTCTCAACCACAACGGGAAGAACACTGTGGCACTTGCACTTTGGCAGTTAACTGGATCTTCGGTATCCCCACAGTTGAAGCTGGTGCTGGATGATGCGCTGCAAGGCGGTGTCGGACCTGTTGCTGTGAACAACCCTGGTTGGTCGCCGAGGAATGTCCTTTGACCCGGAGGCGTTACGGTGACTCCGACATCTGCTTTGGAAAGTACAATCACCCTTTTAAAGGACTGTAAACTGTAGCCTGAGATTCTGACTCTACAACTGAACTGTCCCAATGATACACATTTCATGACTTGAATTTTGCCAAGTCACTGCAGGTCACTGCATGCGCTTTGGAGTCACGCCCGGTGACGTCCGTGCGTATTGGCGTGACTTAAACCTGAACCCACACACACTCGAGACCAAGAGCCTTAACATGACTTCAATCTACAAGCTACCAAGCTCTTCTAAACATGAGCAGGCAAGAGTCGGATAAAGTAACGCTATTTCGTGAATGGCTCACCAATAGAGGCGGATTCATCGACCCAAACGTCGTATTCGATCCAGGTGACTGACAAAAACTTCGCGCAAAGCTTGAAGTGAAGTAGTACTCACACACTCGTATTTGCTAGTGCCCTCTGGCTTTAATGTCATCGCTCGGGATAAAATAGCGCAGAATACATCAATCGTCTCTTGCCCTTTCTCCCTTGCCATCACTCCAGCACTAGCAAGACAAGCTCTGATTGCGATCTTCAAGGAAGCAGAGATCTTGCAGGCATGGAACGAGCGACAGCTCGTCTGTACCTACGTATCGCTGCACTGGGTCTATGGAGATACAAGGTGCGTGCATATAGGAGAAACGAGCACACAGCCGTATTGACAATGATCATGATCCCAGCTTGCCACCAGAACTCCAACATAGTGCGTACATCGACATTCTCCCTGATCCATCTCAACTTCGCACATCCACATACCTCACGAACGAGGAGCTGGAAGCTTTCCGAGGAACGAATTTGCATGGCGCAACCATCGATCGCATAAATCTATGGCAGGCAGAGTGGGAAGCATGCGTAAAGGACCTTCGAAGCTTGTTCACGCCAGTGGTAGAGAAATACCGCTTTGAGTACTATCAACGGGCAGCTACCTACCTTTCCTCGCGGGCATTCCCCTCCACCCTGCTATCAAAACACCCGTCCCTCATCTCTCAACCGGATTCCTATCCAGTCTTACTTCCTGGAGTAGACTCGCTGAACCATGCTCGAGGTCAGCCTGTCTCATGGGTTGTGTCTCATCCTGAGGTTGCAGGGTCTCCCGAGGGCGAAGCTCAGCCATCCATATCACTTGTCATCCACACCGAAACGCCAGCAGGAGCGGAGCTTTTCAACAACTATGGCTTGAAGCCCAACTCCGAGCTCATTCTCGGTTACGGTTTCACTTTACCCAACAATCCGGATGATACGATCGTGCTCAAGATCGGAGGGCCACAAAATCCAAACTCGACTGGGCAGGGGAAGTGGGAAGTTGGTAGGAATGCTCGAGGTATGGAGCCAGTCTGGGAAGCTGTGAAAGTAGCGGTGAAGGCGATGAATTCCGAGATGGATGAGGATCCTGGGGATGTGGAGCCTTACGAAGAGGAATTATGGGCATCGGAGCTGCTTACGGAAATGGCGGAAGGTCTGTTGGGTCGGCTCCCCAGTGCTTCGTCGAGCTCTACAAGCATCAGGCCAGAAGTGAGAACGATGCTTGAACATTATGTAGAAGGTCGGTCCTCTATCTCTACTAGAGTCGTTGGCTTGTCTGACGCGTTTCGTAGGACAACGGGATATCTTGACCTCGCTTGTTCAATTCGCCAAAGACAAGGAGGAAAGTGCTATCGAGGAAGCAAGAGGACAGGGTATCGAGCTAGTATAGGTAACCGAAGCGGAAGACTGGACGTTCGAATAAAAGCATCCAGTGTTCATGTAAACAGCACACAAATACACTGATGTACCTAATGTCATGATTTCTTCTCCTCGAACTCATGTTGTTCTTCCTCTCCTTTACCGTCATCGCTTCGCTTGGGTGTGTCCACATCTGAGAGTGGCCCATGGTAGACCCGGTTTCCTCTACATCGATATACAAAGTTACTCAGTAATGACCAAAGTAGGGGAAAAGAGAGATAAACACACCCAAGGAAGTACCATATCAACGATAGGATGACCACTCCAAAAGTGCAGACCTAGAGAATACCTTCAGTCCGGTGTCGGGAGAACGCCATAAAAGTGACTTACGGAGGCATAGTTCATTGTGACCGCCGTCACGGGCAGATAGCTGGGGATCGAGAATATGATGCAGACGAACAGCGTCCATAGAACACAAATTATGTTGACCACCCATCCGAGCCACCCAGGACCCAAGTAGAACGGGCCAGGCTTGAATTGGACTTCAGGATGGTTAGTGAAGACCCGCCGACTGTAGATGTCTCGTCAGAATACAGTACGGATATGAAGTGTGATTAATAGGAGAGACTCACAGAATGATCGGTACGATATAACTGAGATCGTACGCCATAGCTGTCATTGCAAAGATAGCGTTGACGGCCTCCTCACTACACAGGTCCATCAGTTTCAAAACACCACGTAAATGGTCCTCCAACGCGCGATCGAGCATAGTACGCACCTAGCAAACAACAGCAGCCCAGGCAACACACTCCCCAGCGCAACGAACCAGATCGCCCGAATAGGCGTCTTCGTATACCCGTTGATACGCGACAAATCGAGAGAAGAATGTGAGAAGGGGAATGGTAGCATACGGTCCCGTGCGAAGGCGTAGATGCAACGAGAGCCTGCTTGCAGGCCTGTTTGGCAAACGAAAAAGGCGGTCATGCAGACGGGTGTCTTGGGTGAAAGACTCGTAAGGAGAGAGATTGGTGAAAGGATGGAAGAAGAAAACATACCCAGAGGACTAGTGCACCGGCCTTGCCTATACGAAGGACCATAATCTGGATATGCAGTCAGCTGACACGGTTGTGATACTAAGTGTAATCGCTGCGAGATGACTGGACTGACCTCAAGAAAAGCGGACCCAGAAGCTCCTGGTAGATCATCGCTGAACAGATGTCAGTAAGTCAATCAACAGGGGATATCGATATAATGGACACTCACAGAGGTCCAGAACATATTATAAGGACGATGTTGAGTAGCCATCCTATTAAGCCTGTGCCAATGACTAACATAACAATCGGTAAGTGGCTGTGACTCAGAAGCGTTCAAGAATTCCAGGACAGACCTGCGATAAATATGGCCACAGGTGCTACACAAGCGAAATGCTCGTTAGCTGAGGACACATGTGATGACCAGTCTCTATGGGATCACCTGCATACGCTGCGCGTTTGATTTCCTCCCTATACCGTCATAGTCAGCCAATGAGGAGCCTGATTAAGATCTGCACAGTACTCTACGTACGAGATATGTGAAGTCGCATCATAACCAGTCATCTAAGAACCAATGAGTGGCTTTAGCCTGTTGCACTTCAGAAGAGTTGGAGGAAGAGGTACAAGTACGTACAGTCCACTGGACGCTCAAGAGGCCGAACATAAATGCCAGCCCGTTATTCCATCCGCCTGTCTGATTTACAAACCCTTGCGAACCAAAGACGTATGATGCCGCATGCATCTCCGAGCGAGGAGTCATTGCGAGGAGCGTTATGATAATGACTAGTGGGAGCATGGTTAGGAGATTAGAGTCAGCGAAGAGTACGTACGCTAGGAAGATGCGTTGGACGTACTTAGAGTGGCACCGAGGTTGATGAAAACAAAGGAGGACGTGAAGCGGGCGAGGTAGCGTGTGCCGAGGCAGTTCTACCGTCAAACAGAGGGCATCAGTCTACGCAATTGGGAGCCCATAGGCCATACTACGCACCAATAATCCGTGAACAATTAGCAATGCTGTGGTCAACCCGACGATTTTACCGTCTGTCAACTCGTAGTGCCCATCCTACATACAAATCGCGTCAGTAAAATCGTTCCGAACGTGTGAGTTCCCTGTAGTGCGTAAAATTACCTTGCCAATGACAACTGCTGCCCATATCATGTTCGCCAGTCCAAACTCGCTAGATGATAGACCAACAATTTGACCTAGGACACACAGTCGAAAATCAAGTTTCCGTTTGGCAGTAAGAGGTTGGTAGGGGACTCACCGAAGAGGTTCAACCACCCTATTATCCATCCGACTATCGGTCTCCAACTTTTAGGACATAAATACGCCGACGCTGTATACCTACATAGAAATCCCTGTCACGTCAGCTAATAACTCGTTTCACTTATGGCAGAGAGAGAACACGTACATCCCTCCACACGTCGGAAACGCGCTGCTAATCTCTGCGATACTCGTACCCAATGTCAAGCTCATACAGGAGCCCAATATCCAGCACCATGTAACAGAAGATGGTCCGCCGATCAGGAGAGGGGTATTGAAGGTAGTGGCAACGCTTGAGCAGAGACCCATAATGCTGAATGCGAAGCTGATCTATGGCACATGTGAGCTGAATACTCGGCCGCAGCCAGACCCAGAGGGAAGAAAGTAGCAATAGAAGGCTTACGGTGGCGAGGTTCGTGAATTCGCGTTTGAATGAATTCTTGTACCCAATGTCCTGCAAGACTTTATCATCATTGTCGAGCGTGCTGGATAGCGAGTACCCATCCGCGTCGCGTTCGGTATCGTGGAGAGCCATTGTATTGTATGCCTGTCGTTCTCAATATTCGTGTCGTGAGCTCTTGAGCTTCGTGGCTGAGTTAGAGCAAGAGGGGGCTGGGATACTGGTAAAGTCTCTTGAACGAGATCTAAAGTCCGAGGAGAGTTGCAAATTGGATGGTCTTATCTTGTCGCCCAATAACGTACGTATACAAGGTATGTAGTTTCGAAGGCCGATCAGAGGTTTGGGAGCTTGTGTTATATCTCAAAGTCACGGGTTGCTTGTACTAGCAGATCGAAGACCAAAAATGAAGCATGCATCAGTATATACCTGTCAGGGAAAGTGCACGAGTCGCTGGATATGTAGAAGACACTCACACGCGACTCACACGACCACTCTCAAGGTCTATCGGTTTACGGAAGCTCCTGGTCACTGCGGCAGCCTCCAGTCGTGTCTCCAATCGTTACGGCGTTAGTGTCTGCATAGATGGAGATAATGCAATCAGCTTCTACCATGATATAATTGAAGCATTACACACCGTGATAGCACCGTCCTCAGTCGAGAGAATTTACGCAGTCTTGTGGTACTAAGAGTGTAGCAGACAAGCGGCGGTCTACCCCACACTGCATAAAAACTTGAAACCAACAACCCGAAAACCCGACCATAGGCTATATTGCCAAGACACACGTGAAAAGTCTCTCGTCGACGTGCGTTCCCCCGCAATCGATGGCCCCAGCACGCTGATCCGTGTGTCGCTGATCGTCCACTCGGAGACTTTCTATTCTGATCCTGATCTTCATTCCCCGCATTTCGAGGCTGGTCTTGGTGTTATTTACTGAACCAGTGACAAGTGTGCTATTATTTGAGAACTCTTGCGGTCCAGTCTGGAAGAGGTCATCTGGGTAGTCTGTCTCGCACTCAGGCGTAGTCTCGTGATTTACCACGTGGCAAGAGCGCTCGACTATTCTCCTGCCTTTTCGAGGAATAAATGGCTTCTCACCTCCTTCATGGCCAACGCGTACTTTCCCGGCAATTATTGACAACTATCTCTGCGTTTATGAAGATCGGAGGCTACTGCCAAACATGCACAAACAGGCGACTGCATAACCATGATGACGCTGTGATCCAGTGTTCAATGTTGACAAACACGATGTCTTCAAGCTAGCCTGAATTCACCCTAGTACTGGTGCTAATGCTCTCGGGAGCGTCACATTGGTATTCTATATGACTGTGTACTTATTGGGCTGTTGGGCCGTTCAATTTCTAGACGAAGAACATTGCTTTCGGAACCGGCTCGTTGGCAAGTGCAAAACCGCTGGCAAGTACTACTGATGGCGCTTCATAACTTAGGAAGCAGTGCACAAGATAGAAGTCGTGCTGCATATGAAATCCAGCATCAGCCCATTGTCAATCTTGGGGAGGTGTCGCAAGGTAAGTCCAACCAGTCAATGCGCAATAACGCGAATTGATGGCCCCTACGACAATCAACTGCAACGCGGAATTAATCTTTGTTCGTCAACTTTCCAAGACTACAGTACATACTGTATCAGGAAGTTTAGAACATCAATAGAACAAGATATCTATAGCTGACTTTTTCAATAACACCCTAGATGGCTGCAATGTCTACAGCGGTTACCAATATATGTGGCGGAGGGTATGTACGCTAGCGGCTACAACACTCAAGCGCTGTTGAAGCGTCCTCTGTCGCTAGGCGAGTGCTCCACAAAGAAGCATGACTGGTTTTTATCAGAAACCTCGGTCTGAAGAGTGCAGCGTCAGACAGGCTGGGTACAAGGTGAATGCGCAATTCAGTGATGGTGTTATGAAATGTCATCTCACGATTTGCCTTTTAGTCCGTTCGCATAAATCGTGCTGTGTCTCGTCGTCCACGATACATGGAGCACCTAGCCTGTGCAACGAACACTGAACAACAAACGCGTATGATACTCGAGCAAAACCTCGCAACGAGAGCCCCACGTATGCTCCACGCAATTTGCACGCTACTGATCTTCGACTGTCGCGAGTGTGTACACGCTTGATTTCGGTCCAGAACTCAACATCCCCGTCTCCACTTGGAAATAAGGTGTTGTTCTACACGGTAGGAGTCTCGGTCCTGGTGGTCAGATGAGGCCATAACTTCCATCAATGACAGAACAGCGCAGTAGAGTTCGGTGATTCGGGGTACAGTTTGTATCCTGGAAGACATGGTATAAATACTCGCCCGTCAACGGAACTGTTTTCCCCAAGTTGCTTGCTCAACCTCATCACACCGTCTTGCACTGGCTGGTACGTACCCACATCGTTCATTCTGCTCCCAGACCGACTCTAACTTGCATACACTTTTTAGCCTGACGTTTTCCGTCTTCCTCTCTCTACCTCATACCGACCAATTCACTCGACCCTCCAACTTTCTACACTCTCTTACCTCTTCATAAATCTACGCATCATCAAGTATGGTCGCATCCAAGTCGTTCTTTGCTCTTGCACTGGTTGCTGCTGCTTCGTCGGTTCTTTCGGCTCCCGTTAATGGCGTTCTGCGTCGGAGCAAGGGTAACGACGTTCTTGGAAAGTGCGTCGACCGTTCCTTCTCAGTCATATCAAGTACTGACTGCGAGCCGATTATAGCTCCATAGACTCATCCTCTGGTGATTCCCTCGCTGCTCCAGCTGCGGCCGGGGCGTCAGATACCGTACTCTCTGGTGCTAACGCTACCGCGGCGGCCGTTGGTGACGCAAGGTAAGTCTCAGCAATGCACTCCTGAACTACACACACTTAAGCAGCAACTTCACTAGTGCCGCCACCGCTACTGACATAGCAGCTACTGCAACCGATTTGACTGGCGCGACCGCTACCGCAGCTGTCGTGTACGTGCATGTCTCACAACATATTATCATCGTGCCAACTAACTCCGCATTTATAGAAGTGCTGCTGCCACGGCTACCGACGCAGCTGCCGCCACCGCCTCCTCTACCACCGGCAAGAAGGGCAAGGGCAAACAAGGCAAAGGCGCGGCCAAAGCAGCCAAAGCCAAGGCCGCTCAAGCCGCTGCCGCCGCGGGTGGAAAGAAGCACAACAAGGGCAACAAGGCCGCTAAGGCATCTGCGAAGGCCGCTGCTGCTGCCTCTGAATCTGCTGCTCTTGCCTCTGAAAGCGCCGCTGCTGCTGCCGCTGCCGCAGCCACGGCCACTGACGCTGCTGCTGCCACCGCTACCGAGGCTGCTGCCGCCACCGCTACCGATGCAGCTGGTGCCACCGCCACGGCCACCTTCGCGGCTGGCAGTGCGGCCACTGCAACCGACGCCGCTGCCGCAACCGCAACCGACGTTGCCGCAACCGACGCCCTCGGTGCAACAGCGACCGACGTAGCAGCCGCATCCGCCACCGAAGGAGCAGCCTCAGCCTCCGCCAACGGAGTTTCATCCGCCGACGCGAGCTCGTCTGTCTCTGGTGATGGAAGCTCGTCTGCTTCGTCTTCTGCTGATGGGTCTAGTTCTGGTTCCCAGCAAAAGAAGAAGCTGTCTGCGAGGGAGATTTTGGAGTATTTGATCGCGAGGTCGTTGGAGGAGCTTGATTAAATTACAGGTAGAGGTGGGGGCTCCTTCGTGATTCCTCCTCTACTACCAGTACCAGCTTGGATGTCCTCGTATAGTACCATGCTTGATGAATGGCTATCGTAGATTCGAGTGAATACGTCTGTGTGAGTCTGGTGGGATGAATATACGCGTTCTTTGAGTCGATGGGTAAGACATTGATCAACGTGAGGCTGTGGCGATAGGAATACACCTTCAGTGAGGTGGAAAGTGAGGGACCCCGTGAGGAAGCAGCAATAGCGTTAGCATGAGAGCTGAGTGACAGTGTGGAGAGTTAAGATAAAGAGCGAAAGCGACGGTGACCTCGGCAGCAGTTCTATCAGCATAGGTATGTAGTATGTATACATACTGTACACGCCTATTCTGATGGAACTGCTGCCAGGTTGACAGCCTTCAGGTTCAGGTTCTAGTTCTGAGTCCAAGCAACTGTCCTACGCATTCGCCGCGGACGGGTCCAGTTCTGGGAGTGGGTCCAAGCAAAAGCAGAAGGAGTCCACTGGGAAGCTGTCTGCGAGGGAGATTTTGGAGTATTTGATCGCGAGGTCGTTGGAGGAGCTTGATTAGAGGTTCCTTCTGGGTCTCGCCGATTATGTAGTGTCCTCTTGGATATTCTCGTGTACCATGCTTGATGAATGGCTATCGTAGATTCGAGTGAACTTTAGATGTGTCGCTGTGAGTCTGATAGTGAAGAAACTTGAAAAGCGGGAGGCGTGATTCAAGTTATAAGTTGTGTAAGTGGGATGGATACATGCATTATATAAGTTGAAGGATGAATCTGGATGATGAGATAACACAGCAACTAAGGTAACGCGGTAGTAGAAATACACGTTCAGTGAGGTTGAGAAACTTCGAAACTTCGAACACAGCGGTAAACAAAACCTAATAAGATGCCCGGAGCGAGAGCGTTGAGGGGGTCCAAATGGTCGAGGATATGTTACAGCGACAAGCCACCCAGCCGAAACTCAAGTGTCATAGAAGAGATTTCAATCGTGATTAACAACTACAGTAACTACGAGTAAGAAGCAACATAGAGGTAAGTACAACTACACTCTAATACAATACACATCATTCCAAGAGTTCATCACGGTCATGACAACACATCTGAGTCGCAGTGGTTCGAGTCAAGCATCAGAGGCTTACAACTCAACCTTAGCCTTCCCCGCCCCCCTCTGCACATCCTCAACCTTCTCATTCCAATACTTCTTCCCAGCGCTCTCATACTCTCCCGCCTTCTCCCCCGCCTCTCTCGCTTTCTCGTTCGCATACCCCTTGCCCTCCTCGTACTTCTCATTAGCATACCCCTTCCCCTCCTCGACCTTCTGTCCGGCGTACCCAGAAGCCTCCTCATACCTCCCCTTCCCCTCCTGAACCTTCTCCCCCGCACGCGTCTTCGCATTCTCAGCATGCCCAGTGATAATATCAAGTATAGTAGCAAGCTTCGCCTCCGCGGAGCCTACGCCGCCCAGTATGATATCCCTGATCTTCGCAAAGAGGGATTCGGTGCGGTTTTGGGTTTGTACCCAGCGGATGCGGGTTTCCTCTGCATTACGGCACGACAAGTGTTAGTGAAGATGTAGATGTATGTCAAGGGAGTGAGAGGGAAACTCACGGAGAAGACCAGGACGCGAAGTCGGCAGCCCGTCCTCCGGCAACCCATGTTCCCTCAAATACGCCCTCAGCCGCGCATCCGGCCACGTCAAATACGCCGCCGACCTACTCGCCGCATCACCATACTTCTCATTAATAAGCGCCACGAGCTCGTCCCGCGTCTTCTGCGCGTCCGTCTTGAGGTACCCGTGCTCGACGAGCCACTCGCGGATAGCAGAGTCCGTCCACCCGGCCCAGATGGTGTCCTTGGCGTTGGAGTAGTTGTCCCCGATGAGCTTCTCGAGTTTTTCGCGCTGGAGTTGGGCGTCGGATTTGATGATGTCGTGGGAGATGAGCCAGTGTTTGATCTCGGAGTCGGACCAGGAGGAGTAGGCGGAGTCCTGTGTGGTGGCGAAGTATTGCTGCTGGTTAGTTAGAGGTACGAAGGGTGTTATGAGACAGTTATGCTCACCTTGGAGTCGTAGTAGTATTTGTTCATGGAGACGACGAGGTCGTCTCGCGTCTTTTGAGTGTCGGAGCGAAGCAGACCGTGGTCGATTAACCAATTACGCTGCGCATACATCATGATCAGTATGGAGGATACGTCATACGTGATGCTAGGTACTCACCATATACGAATCAGACCACGCTTGCCAGACAGGGTTCGCCGTGGCAGCATACGTCTCCTTCATTTTGGCCAGCAGCTCATCCCGAGTCGCCTGCTGCTTCGTCTTGATGACGCCCTTGCCCTCGAGGTATTTACGAAGGCGGTTGTCATCCCACCTGCACAATAATTAATCAGATTATATGCGCCTCAAACAATATTGTACTCACGTCGAGTAAACATAATCCTGCGAATCCTGCAGCTTTCTCGAAATATCATTCGTAGCCTGAGCATACGTCGAGCTAATCGACTTCGACGCCTGATACTTCGAGTCTCCATAAATAGCAGTCGAAGCACCCGCACTAGCCTGACTAGCCAAGCTCGTCACGCTAGCACTCGCACCACTAGCAAGTGAACTCGCGCTCGCCGAGTACGTGCTGGCGGCGTCAGTGTACGAGCGGTACTTTTGCTTTGCGAGGAGCGAGAGCTGCTCGCGGGTTCCCTTCGGCTCGACGACGCCCTGCTCGAGAAGGAACTCGCGCAGGCGCGACTCGTCCCAGGTGTCGAACGCGTCTGCCTTGAGCCCTGAGAACACCTGCTGCGCCTTTGCGTACTGCTCTGCTGTCCATCCCGATGCCTGCGCGACGGCCGAAGACGACGACGCAGAGGCGTCGTTGCCGAACCAGGAGGCCTGGGCCGACAGCGACAATGTAAGTAGTGCGACGAGAGTAGTTGGTCTCATGTTGTCTTTGACGGGGTCGACAACGTTAGGGACAACGAGGAAAAGATGAGAGGAAAAGAAAAGAACAGTAAAAAGTGGGGAGACTGGGGATGGGGAGCTGGGTGCTTTATATGCGCGTACAATTGATGCTGGCAGGCGGTGGCTACATGACGCACGGTGCCCCTCTTGACGTCCAACAGCTCCGCCGCACGCAACGCCAGCGAAAGGATCAAGCAGCATCCATGACGTCACACCTCTCGCCCTTGATGCATGTGTGACATGGCGTGAAAGGCAGTCGTCGGTCACGAAAGAAAGTACTGTGAGATTGAGATTATGAAGAGAGGACATTATATTACCCATTACATAGTGTACTTACTTCCACATCTTGACCCGAAGCGATCTAAGCACCGTCCTCCTTCCCTTCCTCTTCCTCGCCTTCCTCGCCCTTGGCCGGCTGAGCGCGCATAACCGCATCCCTCCTGGCTCTCAACGCACCCTCGTACGACTTACACACCCACTTCAGATACTTGATGTCCTTCTCCCTTCGCGCAGCCACCAATCGGTGATGTAACGCCTCCACCTCCCTAAACGTGAGCAGAGGAGGGACGGTATCGTCTGGCACCTCGGCGGAGCTCATTAGACGGACGAGCGGTCGGGCACCGACGAGGGAGGTGCGTGTTGAGAGGAGGGAGGGGCGTTCGACGGTTGTGCGAATGGCGGAGGGCGGGTAGGTCTGCACGAAGTCGCGCACGAGATCCATTGCGCGGTCGAGTTGTCTTGTCCTGAGAAGTGAAGATGAGAGTTAGCAACTTGTATCCTCAGCGAGTAAACCAGAGACTCACAAAGACAACATCCTGATCATAGCACTGTGCACCCTCTCAACCAACCTCGGCGTAATCCCCTCAACCTCCCCTCCCTCCCTCCCCTCCTTTCCCTCTCGCCACACCCGTTCACCCTCCCCCCACTCCCCCCACAAACCCAC
>JAXQGX010000146.1:0-19460 GCA_037040455.1 Irpex sp. P115-07
CCAGGCTCAAGTGCACCCTCCGTTTGGGGCCGAGACCAGGGGAAAACGGCGAGGGGCTAAACCCAAGTAGCCTCTACGGTTTATGCACCTGTATTGGGTATGTCATCTTGTGTACATTCTCCACTTCGCGCTCTCATGATCGGTTCTTGCACTTCCCTGGTCATGCAGTATATATAGGCAACCCTCTGGTCTGTGAATTGGTGCGAACGGCTCTTGTCTTCATTACAAACACACATCCTCACCTCCATCCAAAACTCTTATTATCATCATGGTTAAGGTACGTCTTCAACGCTTTCCAACGTCGGGCAACTGCTGACTATAGACGTAATGACGTTATAGGTTCTTGCTATTCTCTACAGCGGAGGCCAGGCTGCAAAGGAGGAACCCCGTCTCCTTGGCACGATCGAGAACCAGGTCAGTATAGAAATTATCAATGTTTATTGAATTCTGTTGACGCCTCTTGATTATAGCTTGGTATCCGCGATTGGCTGACAGAGCAGGGCCACGAGTTCATTGTAAGTCATATCCCGACGCAGTATACACCGCTTCCGGGTATTCATAAGATGCTTCGGATATAGGTTTCCGACGACAAGGAGGGCCCCGACAGTGTCTTCCAAAAGAACATCGTCGATGTACGTCAACTCTTAACATCGTCATCTAGTAACGTACTCACTCTACTCCACAGGCTGAAATCCTCATCACCACTCCCTTCCACCCCGGCTACCTCACCCGCGACCTGATCGAGAAAGCCAAGAACCTCAAGCTCTGCGTCACCGCCGGTGTCGGCTCAGACCACATCGACCTGAACGCAGCCGTCGAGCATGGCATCGAAGTCCTCGAAGTGTCCGGCTCGAACGTCGTGTCTGTCGCAGAGCACGTCGTCATGAGTATCCTGCTGCTCGTGAGGAACTTTGTCCCCGCACACGAGATGATCGAGCGCGGTGACTGGTATGTCTCTGAGATTGCGCGTAATGCGTATGATCTGGAGGGCAAGGTCGTTGGCACGATTGGTGCTGGTCGTATCGGGTTCCGTGTCCTTCAGCGTCTCAAGCCGTTCAACGTCAAGGAGCTGCTCTACTACGACTATGCTCCATTGCCAGAACGTGAGTTCATGCATCGGTTACACTGTTGCGTATATACTTAGACTAACTGATCCCTATAGACGCTGCCAAGGAAGTTGGTGTCCGTCGCGTGGAAGATCTCAAGGACTTCGTCTCCCAATGCGACGTCGTCACCGTCAACTGCCCCCTGCACGAAGGCACCCGCGGCCTAGTAAACGCCGAGCTTCTCAGCCACTTCAAGAAAGGTGCATGGCTCGTCAACACCGCCCGCGGCGCCATCTGCGACAAAGACGCCGTCGCCGCCGCCCTCAAGTCCGGTCAACTCTCAGGATACTCCGGAGACGTGTGGAACGTGCAGCCCGCGCCGAAGGACCACGTGTGGAGGACGATGAAGAACCCGCTGGGTGGTGGAAACGGTATGGTACCGCATTATTCGGGGACTACGCTTGATGCGCAGGCGAGGTATGCGGCGGGGACGAAGTCGATCATTGAGAACTACTTGGGTGGGAAGGCGCAGGAGCCGCAGAACATCATTGTTGGCAAGAGTGAGTTGTCCACGAGTGGCTCTTTTCTGCCTGGCGGTTTGCTGACAATGTCGTCTCTTTCGCAGAGGGTTACGAGACCAAGGCATACGGCCAGCGTTGAGTACCGGGTTGAACCCTAAATGTGAGAACACAACTATGTATTATTATTGGCGACAGAATGCATGTATCATCGTATCATCATCATAACCATAACCCCTGTGAATGCGAAGCATATTGTATTGTAAGACGTTCGGTTCTAGAATGTGCTGTGGGTAATCTGAGGCACGAAGGTTGGTACTAGATTTCTGGTGTTTTAGGCCTGCAGGGGGAGACTTGTAGCTGTGGGATGTGGGATGCATGCGCTGCCATAATATTGCAGGATCATCTGAAGACTGACTCGTGAGGTAGAACTAAGAAGATACTCAGCTGGCAGAATGTACTCAGCTGGCAGAATGTACTCAGTTGAAAGGCTGTGTGACATGACATTCCCAAGTCTACTATGACCGTGGGTTAAAAGAAATTCGAAAACAGAAGACGGAGAGTCCAGCCGATCCACAGCAGAGTTACGCTCCAGAAAAAACATAGCCTACACCTGTACCCAAACTTAAGACAAAGATACACATCCCCCCAAGCGAATTATCCTGTTAAAAACTCATTATACAAGCTCCTACTATTCAAACACTCAACCATTCACTCATCATCCCCCTCCTCCTCCCCATCCTTCCACCCCGTCCCGCCATTCCACTCCCTCTCCCACAGCGGCACACCCTTCTCGTCCAAATGCTTAGACTCGGTATTCTGCGCGGGATGGGAGGGAGGGAGGACGTTCCGGGCGTGTGCGAGGCGCTCTTTGAGGGCGGTGCGGGAGGCGAGGAGGGCGTGGAGGTGGTCGATGGCTATAGCAAGTGAGGGAGGAAGTGAGAGTCAGCGTCTGTTATCATGAGCTTGAGGCGAATAGCCGGATGGGATGGGATGGTGTCATCAGTGTGATGATAACCACCACTCCGGCTGGAACGGGGAGATAAAGATAAAGAGAGAAAGAGACAAGACGTACTCTTCTGCAACACGACGTTCTCGCTCTTTGGCCCAGCCCGTCCATCTCCCACTTTTTCCGCCGCCTCCTCAGCCGCACCCTTGCCCTTCCTCTTCCTTTTCGTCCGGCTGCCCTCTTCGTCTGCAGCTCGTGCTATTCAAATTCGCACAACGCCTAATTAGTTCCATTGAACAGGGCTAAAGATGAAGACAACGTACCCGCTTCCTCCTCAGCCTTAATCGCCTCTCTCAACGCCGGCACAGCATCACAAAGCGCCTCATACCCCCTCCTAATATTCGCCCTCCTCTTCTGCTCGCTCTGTATATGGTTCGCCCGTTTCTGTGAGGGCGAAAGCAGCGCAGGCTTGCTGGTACCGTTGCTAGGATTGGGAGTACCCTCATCGTGTGTCTTGAGAGATGAGGGTCCAGCGATAGACGACGAGGACGTCGACGATGCTCGAGTGCCGCGAGAGCGAGTGGGCGGGTCGATGGGAGAGGCGGGAGAGACGACGGACGGCCGTCTTCGTTTCGAGGTGGGTTCGTGTGAGTTGACGTCGTGGGCATGCCAGGACTCCCCGTCGTGGGGCAGATTCCGCTTCGAGCTCGATGGGGGGCGTTGATTGGTAAGCAAAGAAGGCGAGGACGACGTAGGGTAGGGAGAAGGCCTTCCGTCGATCGTTGGAGTCGTAGAGGCGGTGTTAAAGCTGTATGGAGACGACGACGACGAGGAGCTGCGTGCGGGGGAGTGCGACCTTGCCGACGGGAAGCTGAAGAGGTTGTCTGGGATGGCTTGGGAGGGTCCTCCGGGTGGGTTGACGTTGGGCAAGTGGATCTTGTGCGAGTTGCGGGAGGGTGCGCCGAAGCCGTAGGTGTAACTATGCGTTCTCCGTTGCTCGGTGCTAGTGTCCCCTGGGAGACTCGGCCAGCTCGTATTAACCGTCGTCGACGGTGCGTCAAACGACGACCTCAGCGAGGAAACGTTATCGTGGTGTATATTCGTGGGCTCCAAGGCCATCAAGTCCTTCGCCGCCTTCGCGAGTACGGCCTCCTTGCCCTTTTCTGGGGCGGGCGGGATGGGGATATGTCCATCAGCGAGTGCCGACCACTCGAGGACGTCTGAAAAGTCGACAGACGACAAGAACCCATTGAAGGCGACTGCCTCTGACTGCGTGAGTAGAGCCATTTTCAGGAGCAGTATCAGGAGCCTCGTGTGGGGAGTGAGCGGGGGGAAGGAGGCTTGTGATTTACGGAGGGTGGGCTGCGAAAGGCAAACAATTATTTATTGCGGTCATAAGCTCGATTAGGCAATCAGACGCTCGAGCCCCTCGCCCCCCCGCATTTTAGAGTAGATCACTGGATCGGTACCCCGCACGCGCAATTCAGGGCGGTTTTGTGTTTTAGACTGGGGCTCCATGCGACGCCTCGGGCGCAGAGTCACCCCTCCTGACCTCTCCTGACCTCTCCAAGAGGTAAACGTGACCTCGAGAGGACGTCATATATAGGCTGCGTAAGATAACCACCCCCGAAAGCACTCGTCTCATACACCGAAATAGTCTCATATGTAGGTTAGCTATCGGACTCTTGCACCGATCCCTCCTTCTCCTTTCCCTCCTTCTTCTCTTCTTCCTTCCCTTCTTCCACTTTCTCTACCACCTCCGTCGACATCTTCTCCTTCACCTCCGTCGACGTCTTCTCCTGCACCCGACCAGTACCAGCGACCCCCGCCTTGAACCCAGGCTCTTCGGACTTTGCGATCTCCATCACGTTGAACTTTTGCAATTTGTAATAGTCCTTCACTATCCCGATCCCACATACGCTCTGTGTATGACAGATCCGGGCCACGCACCGCACACAATAATTAGCGTTTTTTCGATCAATGAAAAGAGAGTGACGCCACCAAATCCGGTGGTGTCGAAGGTGACCACCGCCCAATCCGGGAGTGTCAAAGATGACCACCACCAAATCCATCATACGACAAGGATTTATCGGGAGTGCAGTGGGGATAAGGAAGGGAGAGACTACGAACCTTCCAGATCTCAACAAGAACAAACAGCTCCGGGTTCTCCAAATCTACTTTATGTCCTTCGGGAACACACTTGGCGAGCTCCTCGATGATGGTGGGTCGGGAGAGGGTGTTGTGGTTGCGCATCCGGAGTTCTATTTTGTACTACATCGCATCCCATTTCATTGCAACATCAGGCGACGTCAGTCAGGTACGAGAGTCAGTTAGTAGTTGAAGAAGTTGGGGATGGATAGAGTTAAGGGACATACGGAGAATTTCGTTGGTGATGAGGTATTGAGGTGCGGTTCGAGCAAACGAGAGCATAATGCTTTGATCTCTTGGACGTTCGTTACGCATGTGCCTGATATTGGTGTCAGACGCTGTGCGAACCTACATTGTACCAAGGTCAGTACGAGGTCATAGTTAGACGAAATCAGCCATAGCCAGGGACAGAAAAAGCAAGGGGGGACTGAGAGGACTAACTTAGTCTGCGTAACGCCTGTTCGTAGGACGTTCTCTACGTGCTTGACGACGAGCTGTATGGGGTCGATGGGCGGTTTGCATGATATCACCACAACTACGGTACGACGAAGCCATCCCACATGTATATGTCAAAGTCAGATAAACAACGCTAGAAGAACTCAGAGCCACTTACAGCAGGAAGTGTTCGTCTGGCAGCTTGCTGGAGTCCGAAGTCGAAGGTGCAGGTGAAGGTGGTGATGTCATGGGTCGGTGAGTTTTGGGACCGATCAATGAGCAATCAGAAAAGTGATAGAGTATTGCACCGGGAGGGATACGGAGTGGAGTGAGATGTCGAGTAGTTGCATAAGGTAGTTGGGAGTATGTTGTCGCGTGAGGTCGTTTGGAGAAGAGGATTGAGGGATAAGATCGTATGGAGCGAGAAGAATCGTGTTGGGTGGTTGTGTGGTCGAGTGTACAGTAGTTGAGTGGTTGACCAAGATGGGACAAGCAATTAGAAGAGTAATCGAATGAAAATAGGAAGGCGGAAGTACGTACCAAACCGACCCTCCTTCCGCTCCTTCCTAGGTCTCTTCATACCCGCCACCTCTCGAGCGATTTGTTTTTCGATGTCTTCATCTTCCTCGTCTTCCTCATCACTATCCGCATCCTCACCACCATCTTCAGGTTGTTTTGAGGGAGCTGTGGAAGTGGAAGTGGATGGTGTAGTGGTGGACCCTGAGGTGGAGGTAGAGCCTGGGGGGTACATCTCGCTTGCATACTACCACTCAAAAACGTCAGCATCCCCCTCTGCTCAACAAACCCCAACACCCCAAACAAGCAAGACAAGCGGTACTCACACCCTCAAACAAATCATACAATTCCCCCACCGCAGCCCTTTCCTTCCCTCTTACGCAGGTAACCCATACGCTCGGTCCTGAGACGTTTGGTTGGATTGGTGTTCCGTCCTACGTTCCCGATTCAGAAGGTGTTAGTATTCTCAGAGCAATATGTTTTAGTGTTCCCAGTGCAACGCATTGTAGGATTAGTTTGAAGTATTTGGATGAAGTGAATGAAGGAGTGAGAGATGGTGAAGAAGGAGGAATGCAGTGTTAGTATTAGTAGTCGCAATTGTAGGAGTGGTTAGAGGAGTGGTGAAGGAGAAGGCGGAGGAGTGGTTGGATAGAGGTGTGAGAGAGTGGTTGGAGAAGGGTAGGAAAGAGGGAGAAAGAGGGGTGAAGGAGAAGGAGGCGAGGAGAAGGGAAGGAAAGAGGTGGGACGTACATAGCGATACCGCCTCCTTCTATCTCTGTCTCCTTCTCTAGATCTGTCGTTTTTGCGTTTGTCTCCTGGCATCCTTCCTCTTTATCTTCTATTTCTCTTCTATCCTTCTATTTCTCTTTGGCTGGCTGCTTGCTCTGCGTGTGTAGTAGTGTGGTGGGCGTAGAGAGGTGTAGAGTGTAGATGATCGTGAAGAGGTGAGTATGCCTGAGCGAGAGATAATTTCGCGCTGCCAGTGGATATCTAAAACTGATCCGACGATCAACCGGCCCGGTGAGATGGGGGTGGTGGTAAACAACGCGTCAACAAGCCCGACGCGTCCTAAAATCATGGTGGCAATCAACGCGTTCCCGACCTTACCACGCTGAGCGGACCCGACACACGTTCACCGTGACTCGCTTTCTCATTTCTCATCCTCTGCGAAGCCACCACCCGCGCGAGAGCCTCATTGAACCCCCCACCAAGTGAAGTGAAGCGGCAGCCCAAAGTGAAGGAGCAGTGAAGATGTCGGAGTACCCTACGCCGGAAGAAGCCAAAGTCATAGCTGCAGCTGAGAAGCTCATGGAGGAGACTATGGCGCGGTACGATCCTTCTCACGATGCGTTTCATGGTGCGCACTCCTCCTACTCTACCTCTCTCCATCCCACTCTCCAACTCACTCACTCACTCACTCACTCAACTGCCATGATCACCAGTGCAACGCGTAAGACGAACAGCCCTCCACATCGCCCATACTCTCTCCTCCTCTCCCACCTCCTCCACCTCTTTCCCCTCTCCCTCAACAAAAAAACCAGACCTCCTAGTAATAGAACTCTCCGCCCTCCTACACGACGTCCTCGACAAAAAATACGTCTCCCCCGCCCTCGCCTCCTCCCCCTACGCCTTCTTCCTCCCCTTCTTCACCTCCATCCGAGATGAGTATGGTGTTGATTTGATAGCGGATGGACGCGCAGGGGAGATAGCGAGGATCGTGAGTAATGTTAGTTGGAGTACTGAGAGGCGGTTGAGGGAAGAGGGGAAGATTGAGGAGTGGCATAGGACTTGTATGGAGCTGTGGTGTGTGCAGGATGCGGATCGGTTGGATGCTATTGGGGCTTTTGGTGTGTCCTTGTTTCTTTACTTCCAGGAAGGTTACTTATTCGTTGGATGTTAGGTATAATGAGATGTGCAGCATACAGCTCCTCCGTAAACCGGTACGCCCCTTCCTCCTCTCCCTCCTCCTCCCTCCTCTCCCTCCCTCCTCTCCTCCTCCATCACACACTCACACCCCTACACAGACCACTACACACACCCGCAACCTCCGCCCTCCACAAAGACAGCTCCATCCAGCATTTCTACGATAAGCTCCTCCATATCCGGGAACAGCTGAAGACGGAGCCGGGGAGGCGGATGGCTGAGAGGAGACATCAGTTTGTGAGTACCTCGTGTCTACTAATAGTAGAGAGAAGAGAACGCTGATGGTTGGTGGTTGTGTTGTAGATGTTGGATTTCTTGAAGGCTACGGAGGAGGAGTATGAGATGCTGTAGACTCATATATCGATCTCTGCGCGGTCAACTCCTGTTCTAAGCTTGCTCCCCGATTGTCGTTCCGACGTCAACGCGTGAACTCTCAACGGCCCTAGGCCTCTCACAAAATATAAACTGTGCTTTCATATCGCCATCGCGTTCACAGTCTCAGCAACTGGTGATGCAGATGGCTTCAGTGAGAATGACAGAGAACGAGGCGCATGTTTTTTATCAGTCGGGTCCGCTCACAGAGCCACACTCAGAGAACGCGTCGTGGTCGTGGTCGCGATAACTGCCCCCATCGCCTTCCAACCGCTGATGCAGATGGCTGCAGTGAGGATGAGAGAAGACGCGAGGATGAATCACGGTACCGCGGTCAGCGCGTGCAGCATGTTTTCTATCAACAATCGGTTCCGCTCATCGTGCCAAACAACGCGTCCTCGGATAACGCGTCCATGGTCACGCAGCTGCAGCTGTCGGGACGCGTTGAATGCCCATTCCATTCCCATTGATACTGCCATCAAACGCGTGCCACGTGGATATGATCATGACAGCGGATAGCGCGTCTCCTCTCCTCTCCTCTCCGTCCGCCGTACCTATCTGCCAACTCACTTCACTCACCACTCTCTACTTCATCCACTCTCTACTTCCTTCCTTCACTCTCTTGCTCCTCCGCTCGTTTAAACAAGCAGAAGATAAAAGAATATAGCAGTAAGATAACGGTAAATCGAAGCATAATGCCAATCCCGAGACGGACCGCCCTACTGGTGCTCGCTCTGTTCGCTTGTTCTGCCTACGCGTTGAATGTGGTTGGGGAGGAGAAGCTTCAGGTGAAGGGGTCCGTGACGTCTGTCCTCGTGAGTCTTTCGCACCCATCCGTTTACTCGACTGGTCCTCCCAAGTCGGGAACCCGCTTCTATCCACTTCCCCGCCAAACTGTCTGTTTTACGAGGTCACGCTCGCTGACATTGTTCATTTGGCATTTATAATTACTAGGACACGGATCTCGCATCCTGCACCCCCATCGCACAGCTCAGCGCACTGAAGGATGAACTCGAAGAGGGCCAGTCGCCTGTGATGAGGCAGGTGTTTGCGTGGTTGTTTCCGTTTGGGCCTGCGTGGAACTCTGGTGTGTGTCTGCCTCCTTTTGCTTCTCCTTCCTCCTTCTCTCCTCTTTACTCTCCTTCTACTCTTGTCGTCTCTTCGCCCCTCTAAGATGATTCCTGATTACTAACTCCTCACGCCATGTAGTCCTAGGAACCTTCTACATAAGCTCGTACGTCCCACCCCCTCCCCTCTCTCCCCCCCCCCCATCCCCATCCCCACATCTCAACGCCTCAACACAACACTCGCTGACCATCCAACCCACCCACCCTCTCCCCATCTCAACGCGAAATACTGATCGTCTAACCGACGCAACGAATTAGAGTACCGAACTTCATACTGGCGTTCATACCCGCGGAGATAAACCCCAATACTTTGAATACTATGACTGCTTTCGCGGTAAGCTTATCTCCCCTCTCTCTGTCCCATTCCCTTGTGCCTTCCCTCCCTTCCCTCCCTTCCCCTCCCTCCCCTTCTCCCTTCCCTCCCTTCCCTCCCTTCCCTTCCCTCCCTTCCCTTCCCTCCCTCCCCCGCGCATCCCACTCCCCTTCCCCCAATCTCATACCACTCGCACTCTCCCTTTCGTCGCCGACGCTCACCCTCCACTCATTCGCTGACGCTCCAAACAGACAGGCGGCCTCCTCTCCGACGTATTCCTCCACCTCGTCCCGCACGCGTTCATGGGCGAACACTCGGAGGGGGGCGTACATTTTGTGATGGTTGAGGAGAAGAGGAATATTTTGATTGGGTGCGTGTCTATCTGTCTTTTGTCTTTCTTGTTTTTGGCTTTCTTGCGCTCTTGCTGTCGCTCTTCTCCCCTACTCCCCTACGCTCACTGCCCTCGCTCTCTTCGTCCCTCGCTCCCCTTTCCTCTGTTCCTTCGCTGTCGCCTCTGCTCTTCGCCCTCCCCCTCTCCTCTTGCCCCTGCCCTCTCCTCTCTCTCCCCTCGCCTCTCCCTCCCTGCTCCTCTTCCCTCCGCCTCTCTTCCTGCATCCAGAAAAGAAACAAAAACTAATATCCCTCATACAGACTAGGAATATTCATAGGCTTCGCATCCTTCTTCATAATGGAAAAAACCCTCCGCGTCCTCGGCAACGACTCCTCCTCTTCCTCCCACAGTCACTCTCACAGTCACTCCCCCTCTTCCCCCTCTCCCTCTACCTCCACTTCTTCCTCCGGTACTGCATCAGGTGTTTCTTCAGCTACTTCTGAAGGGCTGAAATCTCGTCAAGTCGAAGGGGAGAAAGAGGCAGAGGAAAAGGAGGCAGAGGAGAAAGCAAAGGGTGGACCGAGCAAGCTCTCGGCATACCTGAACCTGTTTGGGGATTTCGTGCATAATATGTACGTCTGCCTCTCCCCCCTCCTCTCCACATAGGACTGACGATACTTCATTCCCTCACACCAAACTGACGATACTTCCTGCCCTCACACAAACTGACTCCTCTTCCACTAAACCGACGATACTTCCTCTCCACACCAAATTAACGATATCAACACTTAACTGATGTGGTGTAGAACGGACGGTCTCGCGTAAGCCCCCTCCCCCTCCCTCTCCTCCTCTCCCTCTCCCTCCCTCCCTCCCTCCACTCTCAAACTAACCCCCTCCCTTCATAGAATGGCAGCATCCTTCTACTCCTCCCCCCTAATCGGCGCCACCACAACCCTCGCCTGCTTCGCGCACGAGATCCCACACGAGATCGCCGACTACTCTATCCTTGTGCGGAGTGGGTTCTCGAAGGGGGAGGCGATGCGGAGTCAGTATGTCACTGCTGTTGGGGCTTTTGTGCGTATTTTCTCTTTTATTTCCTCCTCTACTTCTCGTCTCTCATTACTGATGGACCTTCGTTCTGTAGATCGGGTAAGCTCCTCCTCTTCCCCTCCATGAACGAACGCACTAACTCGCTGCGCTCGTATGCAGAACATTCATAGGAATCGCAATCCACAACATCTCCGCCTCCGAGGACCCTAGCGCAGGCGCGACGAACTTGGCGGACGCGGTGAGGCAGCAGGCGGGTGGGATTCTGGGGACTAGTGTGCAGCTTTCTGATTTGGTGCGTCTCCGTCCATTCTTTCCTCCTTGCTTTCCTTCTCTTTCTTGCTCCTCCTTGAACGGATGACTCTCCATCCTCGAACGGACGAAGCGTGCACGGTGGATAGAAGTGGAAGAGTAAAGTGGGATGAGAGCTGACATGTTTGTTCGTAGGTGATCCCGTTCGTAGCAGGAGGCTTCATGTACATCGGTGCGGTTGCGGTGTTGCCTACGTAAGTCCTCTCCCCCGCCCTCCCTCTCCTTCTCCTCTTCCTTCCCTCTTCTTCCCTCTCCTTCCCTCCCTCCGATTTTCTGCCTGTGCTGACGGCTGTGATAGGTTACTTGAGGAGAGTAAAAGTGGGAAGCAAGCTTTACGCGAGGTACGTCGACTGCTCTGATACTTCACTCGTGTATAAGTGGATTGTGAGCTGATGTGAATGGGTGAATTGGTAGTTTGCGGCGATGGCGTTTGGGGTTCTGTGCATGTTCTTGGTTGCGTACGTCCCATTTCATCCTCCTCCCTCGAGAGTACGGATAAGCTGACGTGAATATGTTCAAAATAGATGGAACGAGTAGACATAGAGATGCTTGTGAGTGGAGTGTGCATATTCCTGGTTGCGTACGTCCCTTCCTTCTCTGATACCTATATGAGCAAATTAAGCTGACTCGGGCGTGTGGGTTTTTTCTAGATGGAACAAGTAGACATAGGGAAACATGCGAGTATGATATACAGTACAAGCACTGTAGTCGAGTTGAAGGTTGCAGTAAATTAGTTTTTGTTTAGATGGACGGTCTGAGTCTGCCGTGGCTAACTGGAGGTGATGCTGAACAATGCGGTGGGAAGGCATTCAAATTAGACTGTCCCTGCTCGATCACTCCGACGGGGAGGTTGCTTTGTCCAGTCCTTTTCTCATCGGAGAAAGTGGTAAGACTATCCTTTGACCGTGATCATATCCACGATAACTATTGCACCTAGATGGGACATTCAGGCGATTACTCCTGCATTGAACTTGCTGGCATCAGCTCTCTCATATCCAGAAGCCAGACTCACGGCGACCACCGTCTCCGAACTCCCTACGCCCAAAAAGGGCGTAGTAGTGCAGAGTTCTCTCACATACGCACTAACGCCTACCTCTCACGATGCGATATGCTGGGATCCCATCTCACCGTGGGCTGAACGATACATTTATCAGGCCCGCCTTGCAATGAGGTCCACATGATATCAATGCACTTGAATCTATCAAGAGTCGATGTCTACTTGTACGTGCCCTGGCTCCAAGAGCAGTCACCTGTTCGTGAATAGCATATAGTAAATATACAATCAGAGCTGTGCGCGCGAGCTCTTGAGCCACTAGCACTGGATCCCGCCTACCGTCATTTCGAAGGTACGCTGGTTGAATAATCCACTCTCGTTAATCATCGTGACTCCACTTACATTAATTTTCTTCTTAGACGGTCGCACGATGCAGAGCGTGTCGCCGAGCTGGTTGACGAAAATTTGAAAGCAGACATCATACATTGCCATGGGCTGCGATCTATGTAGGTAAGGTTATCTATCCCCTAACTATCCCGTAGTTATCGGGATCGGAACGATCGCAGATGTTCACTACAGATTAGATTGCTTTCATCGCAACAGGAAACCTGGATGTGTGTATGTAGGAGAGATTCTCCACTGTGGCCCTTTGAGGCGTGCGTCGTCAAAGTAATGAGTCTGTACATGGTGCATGTTGCCACTGTATACGTACTACCGAGCTAGCGCATGCGCATTAGTTGCTTGTTTCCTTTGCCCGTACTGTAGTGACATTGCCATGACTGATGGTGTTTCGTGATGTTTCTATCCCAAAGTTCCCACCGCAAGCACTTATTTCATCCGTTTACATCTATCTCCTCCACTCATCAAGTTTACTACCGCGGCCGATGCATCGCACACATGGATTCCTGATATTGCACTCTCCATAGTATCCCACCTGACTGTGTGGCCCAATTTCCCCGAAAGAACGACGCAGCTTCTACTTAGCCCGATTCCAACAGGCCTGCCGTGTGGTCAACGTGATGATGATCTTCATGCAGGGGTCAAAGCCCTCTGAATTCTGATCTGCGCTCAATGTCGCCCACGTCGACCTTCTTGAAACAGCTTGAAACCCAAGCCAAAGCGGCTACGATACGACCGTGAGGGTAAATACGAACAACCTGAGTCGGACATCAGCAAAACTGTTGATGTCGTAACAGCGTCTCGCTGAGGAGGTGGTGTCTTTGCACTCCGATGATCACCTATCAGCGGACAGAAGCCAATACTGTGTGGTCGTTAAGAAGTTGGTACCGTACGGCCGCCCGAGGATGATGATTCATAAGAGTACTAGTAGTAGTAGTACCAGGACTGGTCGTATCCCGAGTTTCTTCTCGCTAGCCATTTCCACCCCTTGTGGCGCCTCTGCACACATTGTCCGCCATGTCGACTGACTCGGTCGCCGCTCTCTCGATGCATATGGACGATGTCCGGGCCATAGACTCGGAGTTCGATAGTATTAACGCGCTGAGTCCTAGCACGCCGAGCTCGCCGTCACGATTCAAGCTCCATGGCCCACGAGCGAAGCCTAATAGAGGGAGGTGAGGCGCAAAGATTGTTGAATGAACCCCCAGCTCCGATGTGAGATGCAGCACTGTCATTCTTGAAACTCATGTCATGCCTGTTCCTCCCTGCTAGAGCTTCCTCCTTCCAGGTCCAATCTACAACGTCCATCAAGAGCAAACGACGTCACACGCTCGTACTAGAGCCCACCAGGAGTTTGCCTCCTATACCAGCCGAGGTCATGGAAGGGTAAGACCATTTGCTCTTTCATTCTGTATAACATCATTTACCATACTCTGACACACCACCAGAAGACCTGCCAGTGCAGAAGAACTCGAAGCCGCCAAATGGCGCGACGAGGTTGTCCAGCTCATGTTGACCGCCTCAGGTCATAAAGAGATACAAGAGGGTCTCGAGCAGTTTCAACAGCGAGGGATGCCCCCGCTAGTTACTACACCCTCTCCCGAATCAGGGCTTCCCACCCTGGTGACATGCGGTCTGCCCAGTGTATGTTCTTGTGGACCGTGTCTAAGGGCGGAGCGGCAGGGCAGAAGTCATAACGCACCGAACGTTCGTAGTCCTTTATAATGATGGTGTGTGTCATAGAGACAATTTGTGTTTGTATCGGATATCTGTACAAGTATGTTTGTGTTCCAGGTTCCTACTTACAGCTAGGTGTCGACGGTGGAGTTTGTAAAGGACGATTGATTCACCGCTTGCCAAGTGACCCCAAGAGCTCTTTCTGGAGCTCTCTCTGCATTCGTGATTTCTCGAGATCCTCCAAGCTACGAAGATCAAATACCACATCTCGTGTCTTGCCGAAGTACACCTGAAGCAAGGGAAGAAAAAGGTTATCTCGGGTGTGAGGATGCTGTGACATAACCTTGTAGAATCGACGGTGGGCGCACCTCCTGCAGTAAATTACGCATCTTGATCTCCATGTCTTCTATCATCTTCCCGATGTTTGTAATATGAGACGTGAACTCCTGGAGGGGATGATCTTGCTCAAGCTGTTCTCTACTCATCAGCATCTCTTCTTTTCGTACCAGTCATCGGGGTGGTGAAACGTGAGACCGACCTGACGCGTCATACTCCCACTCAATGTAGTCTCGTTCTCCCTCTTCACGTCGATCTTCTCTTTCTCTGCGCCTGCGGTACTCTTCACTCCCCGATTGATCATTGATAACATGATCGTCGACGTCAGCTTGTAGTGCGCCTGTCTGCCGCGCTCGGATGCTTCAAAGACGTGAATTGAGTCCCATGTACCGGATGGTTCCGCCTTTGCGTCTGGCGATCCCAAGGCTAGAAGTTCGGGAAAAGTCAAAGCCAAAAAAAACGTCAGTCAGTTACGGCATTGACTCGGATTGTTCGAGGAGGATGAGACACGTAATGCGGAAGGAAGGGGAAGGCAGGAAGATGGGCGATACGGTAAGCGGTACGAACATTTCTTCAACAGGACAACGCCGGCGAAGCCCTCGTCGAGATCCCAGAGAAAGACGGACGAGACGCCACCCTCGAAGTACCTAGCCCGCGTACGCCACGCACCCCGCCGAAACGAAGAGCAAGATCAATGTCGCAGGCCAGCGGGCAAAGGGTAGTGGAACGAATATGGGCATCGAAATCAGTCAATGAGTATACATCTCTCGCAGGGGTGAGGGGAGAAGATCATTGACTTACATCTCACGATACGTGTCAAACGCCTCGTTAGCCGTGACCTCCAGTTTTCGGAGCTTCAGTGAGGGGAGCGTCCCGTCCTCCAGCGGGGGATCGTATTCGTTCGACCATGGTGACCTAACAACCAACCATACGCATGTCAGCTCGCTCGATTTCTCCCTTATACCTCACCCTTCCATCTTCAGAGGCATATAACGGAATACGCACCGATAGCTCTCGCCGTCTCTGTTGTAATCGCACGCAAGGTATTCCTTGCCCGTCGCACGATCGAGGAGGACCTTGAGTGGTTGATCGACGCTTCCAAGCAGGTCATCTGCGTAGTCGGGACACAGCTCGATTAGTGTGTTGACGTTGTCTTCGACGTTTGTCGGTGGAAGACGACGCATGAGGTCGAGCATCGAGTCCACGAGGTCGGTCATGTTTGGTGTTCAAGTTGCCTCCGGGTTGTGATGTGAGTTTGTAGAAGAATCGCGTCGACTGCTTGTAGAGAGTCAGTTGAGATATCCATAGAAGCCTGTCTTGAAGATACATACGCGACAATGTCGACGATAAGCAAGAGAATAGAGTCGATCTTGAGCGTGCTGATATCAGTCGTAATGAGGCTGCATTGGCTCGGAGCGCCCTTATGTACTCGTTGAACTCGTCCCGCTGATTTATACTGATCCGCTCGGAGCTGGCCACAATCATCGTGTCCAATAAGACAAGCAAGCAATAGTAAGAATTACAGATAAGACTATAGACAACTAATACGCCCCAAAGCAAGGGTGACGCTTTTACACCAAACTACGCAGTCTTTACTAGTTTGTAGTAATATATCACAGTCCAGGATCTATCATGAACCTCTCAGAACCCAGCGTCGCCACAAGTCGCGTTCCACGCCTTGTCACCCCACTTGATGCTCGTCGCCTTACTCTGGCTCTTCACAAACTTCTCCAGCGAGCACGTCCCATACTTCTTCGTCTTCCCATCCTCACACCCACTCAACGGCACAACCGCCTCGTTCAACACCAACCTCACCTGCGGCCCCTTGAACGACTTCTCACAGCTGAACTTCTCCCAAACCATCTGAGCCGCAAACGGCACCTGCACACTCGTGCTGAACTTCCTCCCGTTCTTCCTCGCGCTCGTACTCAACTTCGGCGTGTCCTTCGCCAACCCCAATCCAGTCAACGCCATATCAATCGTCGTATCGTGTCCGAACTCCAGATAGACTTCCTGTGCGCTACCACTGGTGTTGGTGAATCGGTCGATGAGGGTATTGATGTACAGAGACCCGAGGATGGGACCCATGTCACCGGGGAGGTTGTACCCGAACGCGCCGTCCATGAGCAAGTCAAGTTCGTATTCAAAGTCTTCGATCTCGCTGTGCGTGAAAGCGGAGCACCAAGGGGACTTGTCCAGTCCATAAGCAGCACCGTCGTACGCGCAGGCATAGAGGGCACCGTGGACGTCGTCGTTGGTCAGGTTGACGGTTGGGAGGAGTTTGTTGAGCCTCTTGGTAATGGAGGGGAGGTAGTGGTTGCCCCAGGCAATGGTGGCCTGTGGCAGAGAATGTTATTATCCAGGCCTGAATTTGTGGAAGGAAAGCAACTCACGTTGTTGCCATAGGCGTATTGCCAGTTCTTGCAAGTATCCATGGGAGTAATCCAGGAGATCGTGACGTTGTCCTCAGGGAGAGTTTGGAACATGGTAGCGTTCAAGGTGGCCCAATCACGCCCGAAATAGCCGTTCGAGAACCATTGAGCAGACTCAACGACCTATCAAAGGGAAGAACGGATTATTTAGCTCCTCTGGTGGCTCGAAGGTCTGGTAAAAGGTTGCTCACTCGATCCTGGAGACCGGCCAACACATTCGTAGGCTTCAGGTCAGGATACTTCAGCTTGAAACTGCACCAAGGAATCCCATCATTTCCGTGTCTTTAGCTCTGAGATGTATGGGAAACTTACGCAACACCATGATCGAACAACTCCGCTCTACCGATAGCAGTCAAGTTGTCATGCCCAAGGGTGGTGTTGTATCCATCCTTAAGGAACTCCAAGCTCTCAGGAAGCTTCGCCTTCTGAATATCGGCGGTATGGTTCGCGAGCTTCGAAGCGAGGTTCTGGATGAATACAAGCTCGGAAGAGAGAGGGAACCGGGCTCCGTGTCTGTGCATCTACAAGCATTCATGAAATATGAGCATCTCCATTAAATGACATTCAAATGGGATTGGGGAAATACCACTCACGAGCATGACCTGCTCGACCTTGCAGTCTCCCGGCAACTCGCTCTTCACGCCATGCGGAGCCGGAGCAGGGAAGTACGGCGAAAGGTTTCCCAAATGCTTCGACACGTCGAACGCCTCTCTCGTCTCGAGCGGCGAGGAAGTGACCAGAGTGACGAGGGAGAGGAGACTCAACAATGCACTGGAGAAACGCATCCTTGCTAGCTTCTAGTAAGTAAGTGGTACCTAGAGAAGTGGCAGTGGAGTGGATGGCCGGGCAACGAGGGGGAGGGGGACGAAGAGACCTCGAGGAACCCTCCCACCCCGCATGGACTGTCTTTATATACGTGCGGGTACGTCGTAGAGAGGTCCCTATCTCTATAGCATGGCGTGTTGGCTGCCCTGGCCGCCGTCCGTCGCATGATGATGATGGCGTACGGGTGCATGTGCAACCTGCTACAACACAAGATAGAAGATAAGCGGCGTTCATGAACTCGGTCGGCTTCACACACACTTACTTACTGCACACTACTTGCCGCGGGAGCGATAATCATGCATGCATGTATAGATATCGGGATTGAGCAAAATTTTCTGAGACCAGTATATTAAAAGTGGTCGGACGCATGCGTCGGAGGAACGACGTCGGTAGTCGTGATGACACCCCGGACCTTGTGCTCGTCGTTACACGTTTGTCGACGCAGACGGGTGCCGAGGAAAACGTACCCCATGGGTCCACGCACGAGGGAGTCAGATATCCAGGGTTTTCGGAGGCTGCATGGTGAAGGGAGCGGGAGACGTTCGGGTCCGTCGACCTTGTGATCCACGACAGAACGAAGCGCCAAGGTCCAGGAAATCTATGTACATTGCTCCCCCTGCCTGTGAACTCTAAATGAACCAACTATAGAACTCACTGGCTCTGTCTCTCGACACCAGGTAGATACAAACACGGTTCGAGTAGGTAATTCTGCGTAGCATAACATGTATACAGTGCTCAGCTGGTCAGTAAGTAACCAGTCTTGGCGGGTACACCCTGGCCATGTGCACCTGTTCATCTTATCATCGATCACTTTCAGCTCACTCCAAGCTTTCAGGCACAGACAGAAGAACCCCTTTCGAGCCCGAGAGCCTGGCGAGCGACGGACATTGTACCTGTTCCTAGTAATGTACTCACCTACCCATTGGCATGATTCTACAGACGTAGAGCAGCGCAGGACCAGTACTTCAAGTTGCAAAAACCATGCCAGTGCATACCCCCAGTAACAAAACGACGAAAAGACCTTGATGAACTTGCGTGCTACCTCACATTGTTGTTATCAAATACGTAGTGGTCCGACGCCACGACGTTGCATTGACAAAGTTGACCTCACCTCGTACCTTCAACACCAATATATACTCGATAACGAACTCTGACTAACAACTAACAACTGCACATCACATCACAAAGCAGAAAAACGAAACGGAACGAAAAGCTCTAGTAGTTTAGATAGAACTGGGCCTTGTACATGTATTGCAGAACGGAATGGGGATGATTGAGTGATTACGGATGATGATGTATGGGTTGTATGCTTGATGTATGCGGAATAGGAATAGGAATAGTACGAAGAGCGAATGGAGACGGAGAACAAAAGCAGCAGACGGATGCAAGTGAGGAGAAGTGCCAGTAGGTGGAGTGCCGGAGTGTATGGGGTCGTAGGGAGGGCAGGGGCGAACGCACGGAGAGTGCACCTACGCATATATTCACTGGTATCAGCACCGTACCCTTACATTGCCAGACAAAAAACGACCCACCACTCGCCTCATCCAAGACCTCCAATCCCCCATCTCAGCACACGCAGCGCTCCAGCACACGGCCGTCTCGGTCGGGGCCCTGTGTCACCGTCTCACCGCCGCCGTCGCTTGCGGAGCCAACGAACACATACTCAACCCCTGCGCCAACTCCGCCTTCCACTGCAGCCTCCTAATCGCCTCCGCATAATCCACCCACTCCCGTCTCCGCTCGTGCGACTCGAGCCATTC